>WOUA01000003.1:1182210-1390564 GCA_021397985.1 Sporothrix dimorphospora | reverse complement strand
CAGCCGCACCACCCCCCCCCCCCCCCCCCCCCCCCCCCCCCCCCCACACACACACGCGCAGTATTCCAATATACTCCATATATCCATATAAACCACGGATATCACGGAATGATTCGGGTGATGAGGACTACGTAGGAAGACGTAGGAAGACGTAGGAAGACGTAGGAAGCTTGAATTTGCGCCTGAATGGTGTGCTCCTCATCTTAGGCCAATCAATCCCTCGACCAAAAATCTCGGCTTGGGCTAGAGGTTACCAGAAGGGGTATCCTTCCGTACGAGATGGTGCCTCCATTGGCGTTTACTTTGGGTTAAGCTTATTTTTATGCTTGAACCGCTGAACCGATTCCCATGGCACACTCCCGAAAACTGCTCAAATACGCGCCGTGCTTCGAACGTTGAGCGGAGACCAGACCCAAACCCCGAAAACAAAGAAGGGAAGAAAAGAAAAAGAAAAGAGAAAACTGAGAACATACGACCTATATGGAACCGAAATTAGAAATACAACGTGCGACCCCTCTTGTCTCTGAACTTTTTTCTGACAGTCTCTGTGGCTCATGCCAAGAGGTCATTGCAAGGGGTTGCGAAGGCGTCAACCCGTTTTTGAGTTTCTGTGGACCATTAAGGTTGGTAAACTGTGACCTTCCTACTCCATCCGCAGAACAATAGGTCCTTTGCGCGTTTCTTTTTTATCAATCTCACTCGGTTGACATGTTGTTTGTTGGTCTGTTGGTCTGTTGGTTTTTGGATTGCAGTGTGATAGATAAATAATAACATTGCGGCCCTTTTCTTCCTTTCCGCCCTTTCCGTTCTTTTCTCCTCCTCATCCTCGTCCTCGTCTTCGTCTTCGTCCTTTTCGTGAAATTTCTTTTCGACACAACAGACACCTCAATCCGGTGTAGTCCACCTCCCACCCCTATTTTCCAGATCACGCCTCCCTCCCCGACTCTTTTCCATCTCCCGCCATGGCCTCCCTCTCTCGTCTAAAGAACCTGCTGCTCGGCACCCTTGCCTGGTCCTATGCGGCCTATGCGGCTTCGGCGGCAGCCGCAACAACAGCAGCCGGCATTGCTCCCGGCGTCGTTGACCTGGATGTGATCTTTCCCCTCAACGCCACATACGCCCCACTTGACGGTCCACTGCCCCTGGTCTTTGCGATCAGCCGGCCAGACATTGCCGCCGTCCTGCAGCTCGAGCTGAGCTACCTCCTCACGGACACGGCCAGTGGGACTGGGTTGGACCACCTGGGCGCCGCCGAAGTGTTCAACCTCACCAACGAGCCCATCCCCCAGACAAGAGACAACGGCAACGGGACCTATGCCTTCTTTGTCCACTACAGCAACGAAACCATCGCCGGCCGTGTCAGCCAGTTCAAGCTAGAGCTCATATTTACCTTCATCGCCGGTACTTCCCTCGATGCGACCAACCCACCCAGCGTTGTCGGTGGCAATTACATCTACGATATGTACTTTACCACCCAGCCCGGCGCGGCGCCCGCCGTCGTCCCCGGCATGGAAGTGAAAAGCACCAACGGCACCAATACCACATCGTCCTGCTTCCCCCCCGGCCCAGGCATCTTTTACGAGCCGTTTAACGTCACGAGTTATGTTACGGTGGAGTCCACGACCTATGGGATCCTCTCGCGGCTCTCGCACGACTACCGCACCCCCACATGTGCCATCGAGGTCGACCCGGACACGGCCGCCAGCATTTCGGCCGGAGAAGCATCGGCCTCCGCCACCGGCAGCTCACAGACGGCAAGCTCCACTGCGAGTGCAGCCCAACTAGGACACGCGCCTCTTGGCTTTGCCACAACCACTATGATAGCCATTCTTGCGTGTTTGTTTCTTGGAGGGGGCCTTTTCTTGAACATGGGCTAATTGAAAGAGACTAGGGAGCAAAAGAGGAAACTAGAAACGGGCAAATGGACTGAAGGAGAAAGAACAGAAGATGCGAATTTTGTAAGCCTTGTCTTGATTGGAGTGAAATTAGTTAGCTATTCAGTTAAAGTACACTGCCTTTACGCTCGTAGTTGGATACCACTTCAATATCGGCGTCCCTTCAAAAAAGTCAGCTCAACGTTTCTTTTATACAGGTGCCGATGAAACGACACTTATTTATCCTAGCGGGTGCAAACTCGACAAAATAAATACACAGACAAGATCATCAGAAAAACAGACCAAAAGGCCACTTTCTACAAGGCGTTATCTTCTGCATCCAAATACAGGACCTGTTTCTTGCTTACTCGATGACTCGTTCTCCAACCACTTACGCATTTTCTTCAGGACAAAGAGGTCATTAACTGTGTCGGACTTGGAGTAGTCAATGCGGTCGCCCGTCCAGCCTTCCACCATTAAAACCCTGCCCTCGCGAATATCCGCCCTGATCGGTGATGCCAGCTCAAAGCTTGTGAGCAGAGCCAAACCGGACTCGCTCACCAAGACCATTATTGTACTTGATCCGCTTGTGGGGCCAGCCGAGCGAATGCAAGTGAAGCACGGCTGCCTTCAGGGAGCGCATGAATGCTTTCTTATCGCGCACCAACGCCATATTGTTCGTGCCATTACCATATCTGCGGAGTACTACTTTGTGTCGATCCAAGATGAGGCCCAGGAGACGTCACCTCCGCACGTGTCATCCGTGGCAACGAACAATGGTAGGATGCGGATGCGTGGTGAGAAACTCCATGGCTTTGGCTTCGTCAACGAGCGCTTTACGGAAATGGGAAGTACCGGCATCTCTGGCGACAAGGTAATAATTGCCGTTCATAGGATATCTGATATAGGCTTATCTGAAATTCTTTAAGAAAATAAAGGGTAAGGTAAATAGAAATGGTTACTTACTATATATAAATATTGCTGGTATTCTGACCACGTGATTACCACGTGAGTGGTCACGTGACCTGGAAACAACCAAACGAATAGAGGGAATATGGGGAACATCGCGAACATTCACTCCAGCGCCACAACGCATTCACTCTATAGCCACAAAGCACTCACTCCAGTCAGAAAGAGGAGGGCATCGTGTATAAATAAGGCCTCCGTTACCCACTAGTTAGGTGCATAGAATGGAAGTAAGTATCACCGAAAAGACTAAGATACACCTACCGTGGGACTTACCTACGGACGTGTTCGGCCTATAAGTGATTACATTAAGTGAGAAAAGCTAGTTAACTAACACTCCCGATATTAATTAATTTTTACGGAGATTAAGAGATTAACGGTAAGGTAATATATATATATATACGCGCGTTATTGTAAGTAATAACGGAGAGGTAGAAGGATCTACGGTTAGAGGTAATATATAAATATAGATACGTATTGAAATGGGGTGAATAGTCCTGCCCCCTCTACCAAGCTGCATGAAGCCCAAAACCCAAAGGTGTGAAGCTGACGACTGGCAGGAGAGCAGGGCTCTTCTGTCCTCATTTGTATTGAAACAGGGTGTGTGTGGAATTGAGAACTGTACTGTCTTTCTTCAGTAGACACTGCGCCTGCTTTTTGGGGAGACTCCCGATCAGAGGTTGACTTCTGGTCGGGAGTCCTCCCGTATTCACGTAATACCTTTCTCGTGCATACGGAGTAGTCTCCCTGTCCACGCCTGTGCACGCCTGCTTAGCGCCGGTGCCAGACTGTGCAGCGCCGGTGCTTGGCCCCCAAAGACGAGCCGTGATTTGCAGGGGACAAAATGAACAGATTCGGCTACTATAACATCTATTATTTATTATCCGAGCGGGCGTTTCTATTCTTCCTTTTTGTCTTCCTTTTTTCTTCCTCTTGTCAACTTGCGCAAGATACCTTGCCCATGTCCATGTCTGGTCCCGTTCGCACAGATGCTCGCACGGCATTGGCCTCTTGACCCACCTGGAGGGAACGTGCCGCCTCTCGCTCGACAGTGTTCCGCATATCTATGTATCTTACAAACAAAAAAAGAAGGCCAAAGCGCGGTACGCAAGGTTGCCCAAGCTGGTTCGCCCAATGCCGTCACAGAGCCCATGATCATACCGACCATGCTGAAATAATTGGCGGGGCCCCGTCTTGGCCTCCCTTGAATCGGCAATGCACTCACGAAGATTGTTGTAGGCAGAACGGGTGGGCTGTAAGAAAACCAAAAAAGGGAACAAAATGATGCCCGGTATCAAATTCTGTGGGCGTATGGGCCTGTCAGCCATGCTCATGCGGACAGCATGAAGCGTGCCGGGCAGGCCAGACTGCATCAGGCACTGTATAGTAGATAACAAGACAAGGAAAGCAGGAAAAGAATGAATTGGCCTCGCCAAAACCCACAAGCAACCCTGAGAAAAAGCATGGAAATGACATAAGAGAGGTATAGCAACAAGGGCTGTCGATGCAGAAACTGAAATACAATGTGGATGGGGAAAGCAAGATAACATAAAGACACTGGGGAGTAAGATATAAAAACAGGCAAAAATAACAGGGTAGAACAATAAAAGACAAAAAAAAAAGACAAAAAGACCATTCCTCGTGCGATGCCGGTGAACGAGCTCGGGTATCACTTATCCACCTTTTCTTCTCCTCTCGTGACTGGTTTTTTTTTAGTTCTCGGGTTTCGGCAGCAGCGCGTTGGTGATGTCGGTGTATACGGGTCGGGTCTAAGTTGGAAGGGGAACGTTTGAGAAAAATGAGAAAATTGACGTGTGCTGGGCGTGTTGTGTGTGCTGAATTATGCGTATGGGAGTGGAAAGAACGAAGAGAATGTAATCGAATAAAGGAAATGAGTGGTTGCGTAATGATTGTAGGTGCGGCGAATAGGCATATCGTTGCGTTGGTTTGGGAAAGGGTGCTGTCGCTGGTGCGGGTGTGTAGGAAAAGTTGTTGGGCATCCCTACGTGGAAGCCCTCGTACAAGGGTTTATGGAAAGCTTATTTGATGTTCTTGAACAGGTCGCCACCGAGGCTGCCCTCGTCCAGGTCGATCTTGGTCTCGAGCTCGCCTAGCTCAGGGATCATGGGCGGTGGCGGGCCGGCCGGTTTCGCCGGCTGCTGCTGTTGCTGCTGCTTCTTAACATCCGCAAACAGGACGCTGGAGCGCTTCGACAACGGCGACAGCGGCGCGCCACCGTTGATGCTTGCATTTGAGCTGGCTAGGCTGTCGCCCGTGCCACCACCTCGTAACCGGCGGAACCATCCGCTGGAGCGGCGGGCCCTGCGCTCGTCCAGGATGCTGATGTCGCTGCGGCTTTCAGGGCGCACGATGCTACCACCGACTGTGGCAGAGCTGTTGGAGGTGGCTAGTTGGCCTTCGGTTCCTTCAGCGTTAGCATATGCGGTGTTTAGGAGGTTCCGGCTGAAGAGACGCCGGATGCTACCGGGGCGCGAGGACAGCGTAGGCGAGGCCGGGATGTCATCCGCAGGGCGCTTCAGGCCCGCGCGGGCGAGGGTGCGCGTTGGGGAAGAGAGAGAGTTGGAGGTTGCATCATCGGCACTGGGCTGGGCTCCGTTGGTCTTACTGCTGCTGGTGGCACTCGGCTTGTTCTCCTTGAGCTTCAATTCCGACGGCTCCTCCTCAATTGGCGACGGCAAGGGCGGCGGGATGTTTGTGCCCTCGGTCAGGGAGCCGAACTTGAAATCGAGCGCTGGCAGCTCGAACCGCTTCGCCTTTGTCGTGGCCGTCGTCACCGACCCGTTTGTTCTGGCCGGCATCGCTGCGTTTGAAAAAGAGGAAAGGTTGGTTCGGAGGATGCGATCGAGAGGTGTGATTCGCAGATGTCAGGAGTCAAAAAAGACGGTAGAGGCCGTTGACGGATAACAAAAGGAGCTCTGGCTGTGGGCAGATGGAGCAGATGCGCCTTTGCTGAGCAAGCGTCCAATGGGCTGATGGAAAGACGTTGCAGCCTGGGGAGATTTTCGTCGCAGAATCGTGTGCTTGCGCAGAGTGACAGAGGTCCGTTTTAGTGAAGATTCGTCGATCGCAATGAACGGGATGCTGAAGCACAGCCGGGTGGAGAGCTCTCCACGTGCAGGAGTAAGACAGTTCTAAAGATGGGAGGGCGTCTCGACGGCGGCAGTTTTGCGAGTATGGCGAATATGAAGAGAATGGGCGCCGACAATGCGATGTAGAATCGAGAATCGACACAGGGGAGAAAAAAGATGGAGAGGCGACGAACGCGATGGGGCAATCGGGGTCCAGGGACAGGAGGTAGTGGGAGAAAGAAAAGAAAGAGGCAGGGTGGTCCGGGCGGGGGAGATGAGGTTGCGACGCTGCTGGTGCTGTTTGTATCTTTTTTCGCCGTCGGCTTGGCACGTTAGACAGGTCCGCGTACTAGGCTAGAATAGACGGCAGCCTTTTGTTTCCAAAGGAAGTTCAAGATACTGGGAAGAATGCTGGACGTCTGTTTGATGCAATTGTGTTGATTTTTGTTATGTGGCGGAGAGAGAATATTTCTTCTGGTTTTTTTTGTTGGTTGTGCAGGTTGCAGATGTGGCTCAGACACTCCGCACGGTGATGGAAGGCAAGAGCGATCTATGTAAGATACTTGTACACCAGGGGGAGGCGAAAGAGTGAGTGACGAGCTTCCAGAACGCGCCAACAGAAACTGCCTGTTCGCAAAATGGTCAGGAGAAGCGAGCAAGCCGAAGCATAAAAGGGGGCAGAAGCGAAGGCTTGAAAGGTTGACACGCACAAAACGTCTGGCGAGAGCGAGGGGAGACGCAAGACGCAAGACGCAAGGGGGAGAGAGAAAAAGAGGAAAGGGAAGGCGGTGGATGGACGGTGCCAGTGGTACCTGCCGTGAGCGGAGCAAAAAGAGTGGAAATGGGATAAACGGGGACAAGGTCTTAGTTTAAGTGGCTTTGAGAGTGCGCGGGCTTGTGAGGGAAGGAGACCAGGGGCAGGGAGGCACAGAAAAAGTGTAAGATATCTGCAAAGCTACGAGTAAGATACAAGTGGAAGCGGCGAATACGTGACGAAGGAAGCTGAAAAGAGAGTCAAATGGTTTCTGGGAATGCTGGCAACAAGTCTCCGCGATGAGCCAGTTACCTGGCAAGCCGGATCTACAGCCAAGCAAGCTGGGGGGCTCGTGTAAGCAGATCAATGCGTGGCGATGCCTTTTGGTGTTCCCCGTGTGGCCGGTCCAGGGATTGGGATTGTGGCTTGAAACGGGCGCTCAAGGCAGGCGCGATCTGTTGTCAACCGTGCTTGCATCCTACGACGTAGGGAGGTAGTTCCTGCCCACGTCGCACAGGAGTGTCTCGAGGCGTATTAAACAGCATCTTTGCTCGTACGCGGTGCTCCATACGTGCAGCGAGATAACGTCGAAATGTGCTTCGAGGCTCCGTTTTCTTTTGCCAGATGAGAAGAAACAAACTACGGAGTACTCCGTACTAGTACAACTGAGCGAGGAGGGTTTCTCGTTTTGGGGCAGAACGTGAGCTGGCCGGGGGTGGCAACTGCCACGATCCAGGGGTTTGGGAAAGCAAGGAAGCAGCGTTTGGGTGGAGCCCCCTTTTTTCACAGTTGCCGTTGCCATTTTGGGAACTAGCGTCCCGCGGGAGGTGACCAGCGGCCTGGACGGAGCCGAAAGGGGTGAAGCCCAACAGGACGCTTGCCCCCATTGCGTAGCAGCCATTTAAGAGATTATTGGCACGCGAAAATTCGCACGGCGAAAGTGTATGAAGGAGTCAATGGCAGGAAGATGCAATGCTGAGTGCAGGCAGAGGCCGATTGGAAACTTTGCTTGGGGCACAGAGACTGGTATCTTACGGCTGAAGGCATCTTGCGTGCTAGCCCGTCCGCCGTGGTAGGAAAGGACCTCCTCCCCGCAAAGGGCTCCTGGCAGGAAAATAGGGGCGAAAAAGGCAGAGAAAAAGGACCCAGAGAAAACGGAAGACGCGCGCGATAAATATCGTGTGCTTCATGGTTACAGTCGAGGTGGGAGACGGGCCAAGCAGCCTGCCAATGGCGCACGACAGGCGCACGGAAAGATCCCCCACCACGGAGAGAGGACCAGCGCACCTTTCCTCTCTGTAAGGGAGGCCGAGAGCGTAAGCATTTGGCGTCGGAAAAAAAGTTAAGAAAAAGCTTAGGGGCAAAAGTCAAAAACCCCCTTGCATTTGCAGCAGCGTGCAGCAAGAGATCAGAACACCCATGACAGGAAGCAACGAATGAGCAGTGGTTATCGAGTAAGCCATCTGCAAGGGAGAAGACAATCGTGGCGGATGGTCCATCCAGGCTGACAGATTATGGTTCCGACGAGGGAAACATCCTTGGTATGCCGTAGTGGGAATACCCGTGAGACAAGAAAACCCATGGAAGCTTCGACGACCGCGCTATGCGAGACCAATAACCACACGTTTCGACAAAAGGCCGCCATTAGGCGGGCGGCATGTTTACTTTCTGACCCGAGACGACAGAGACTGCAGAAAGTGATCTGAATCAACGAGTTTCATTCTGTTGGACAAAATACACAAAGGGCGAACCAATTCCCCCCCCAATATGCCTTGCTGCGCACGCAAGCTCCTTTACACGTGCTTGCCAAAGAACTCGACGACCGTCTTGTAGCCACGGACGTACTCGGACTTGATGCGCTCGTCGGCCAGGTCGGCACGGGCCGCCATCCAGCCGTGGAGCTGGTCGGCAAACGTCTCGACATGGTGCGGCACGGTCAGGGCCTTCTCAAAGGCCGCGACGTCGTCGACGGGCTCGTCCTTGGAGGCGAGCAGGACGAGGGGCACCTTGATGCCGGCCGCGTCCTTGGGGTCGACCATGGCCGGGTGGGCCTCGGCACCGGCGGTGAACGGGTTCTCGGCGCTCGACGTGACGAGCGAGACGACCTTGCCGCCCCAGCAGAACTAAAGGACAGGCGGTATTAGCACAAAAATTGGCACCGGGGAGGGATGAAAGAGAACCTACACCGACGACACCCCAGGACTTGACGGTGGGGAAGGTCTCGCTGACGGCCTTGACGTAGGCGGGCAGTTTGGCGGCGGTGACCGGCGGGCGGTGCTTGCCGAGGAAGGCCATCAGGCGGTCCATCTTGTCCTGGTTGTCCGGGGGGAAGCTGTGGTGTGGGTGCCATTGGCGTTAGCAAAACCGTCTCGTCGCCGTGCGGGGAGGTGAGGGGCCAGGCCAGGCCATGTCGAATTTACATCTCGAGGGCCGCGGGCACGCCATCGAACCAGTCCGGCATCAGGACCTTGTACTTCTGGTGGCTGTCGGTTACGGACAGGATGTCGGCGCCCTGGAGCGACTGGTCCTTGTAGCCAAAGATGTCGTGGACGTAGATGATGCCCTTGGTCGCATCATCGGGGCCGGTGGCGTCTATATAACGCGCATGTCAGCGATCGTGTGGGCAGGTAGCAAGGCTGGAGCTCGCTTGCCATCGTCGGAGAGTATTGCGTACAGGTCTTCAGACCGCCGAGGGTCTTGTATTCGCCCTTGAGCTCGTATCCCTGGGCCACTGTCGGTACTGGTTAGCAAACAAAAGCTGCACAGCAATGCAAGGTACAGCGACGTCGTCGCCGTCCAGGAGAGATTTGCTGTCAAACGTACCAATGGGAGGAACATTGCAGCAGGCCTATCATTAAAGCAAAAAGACATTAGTCGTCTGCAATTCACGTCTTGGCAGCAGCCTTCTCTCCAACCCGTTTGCCGGTTGCCCCCAAACCTACCTCGCTGTGGCCGTGGTCAGCTGGCGTCGTCATCGTTATGCTTGGTGGTTATGGTGAGGAGGGAAGGCTGAAAGCGAATCACAGCTGGTCAGCAAACGAGAAAAAAGACGCCAAAGGGATGAGGAGGGGGGCTAGGATCGGTACAGGGGAGCTGTGAGAAGGCTGCCGGACACGGCAGGCAAATAGACGTACTAAAAATGAAGCTCGAGATAGTGAACAGTGTCTCTACTATGTGCAATTGAGTGAAGATGCGAACAGAGACGAGGTGGTGGAGGAGTAAGAGAGAAAGAAGATGTTTCGGCTGGGCAATTGCGATTACAAAAGGGAAAGAGCAGTTGCCCACCCGGATTTTACCTTGCCGAACGTACTCCGTAACTGCCTCGGAAAAACAGGTGGGAATCTTCGAGGGTCTGGGGGCAAGAGCGAGCGAGCGAGCGAAACGGCCATGAGTGGGCGAGTCCAAGCACTGCCCAGCACCCGCTGTTGGAACCACTGGCCCAGCGTTTTCGGGAGGGGTAGGTTGGGTTCTAGCGTGGGTGCAGGTCGCTGGAACGCGGATGATGTCACCAAAAACGCGCATCGTAGCCCCGCATCGGATCACGGAACTGCCTAAAGAGCCCAAGATGCCGATACGGTGGTGTGGAATTGACCAGGCATTTTGCATCCGACAACATTGGGCCGTCTTGGTCACGATTGCATAATTTTGGGCAAGACGTGCGGAGCTGCAAAGTAAACAAATGTTCTCGGCGGTGTGCATGATTATGATGCATTAGGTGAATTAGGTTATCTGAATAAACAAAAGATACTTCGGACATGATATTTTTTATTAAAATAATAAATAAAAGTTTGGAAGAAAAAAGGAAACAGCACCGAGTTGCTAGCGTGCTTCGTATTTCGTTCTGGAAAAATTACAACCTCGTATAGTAAATATGGTAAGAGGATAGCTAGAGAAGAGGAAGAGTAACTAGACGAAAAGAAAAACAGAACAGATGTTTCGTGTATGCCCCCTGCCTGTTTTTTGGTACATATTAGACGCCTCGAATCCCGCAAAGAGAAATAATGTGTACTTTGATATGCGATTAAAACACGCAAAGAAACCGTGAAGGAAAACCGTTCCGGATGAAGAAAACTAGAAAAGAGGAGATAATAAAACGGGGGGGTATACGTGTATCAAGTTCCTCGTCGTATTGTTCTTAGAACCAAGGTAAAGATGGGGAGGGTGGTGGAATCGGGATGAAAAAGGCAGATAATGGTCGAGATGAAGAGAGGGAGAGGATTTGCGTCGAGGATAGAGAGAGAGAGAGAAAATGCATTATAAAAGCGCAAGTGAAGCCGGCCGTTATTTCTTCGCCTTTTCACTGTCCATGGCTGCATTGTCGACTTCGACAGCCGCCGTTGCTGCTGCGAGTCGCTCCGAGATGGACGGCTTGGACAGCGGCGACCGCCCCACGGGAGGTGAGCCGGCGATCACGCTGCCGCTGTTGGTGCGTGTGTGTCCTGGGCCGGGTGATTCGGTGGACGAGACTGTGTTGGTGGTATCGGAGCTTTCCTTGTCGAGAGAGGACATGGAGGGTCGCTTGGTGTGGCCCGAGAACTTTTTCGATTTCTTGGAGGCCGTGGCGTCGGAGGATGCGTTGTGATCGTTTCCACCACCACCGCCGCCGCCGCCGCTACTGCCACCATCCGCATGCGCATGTGCCGCCGACCACGTCTGTGCCGGCAGCTTTTGCTCTTTCCACTTGCGCCAGCCGTCAAAGTCGATCAGGGCCTGCATGCAGCCCCATTCCATAATCTTCTTCTCGAGCCAAAGGAAGTTGACGGGCTAAAGGTTGCGGGTTAGCGGGAGTTTCATTTTCATTTGAACAACACACAGGGGGGGGCCTACCTTTGTCAAGAAATCGTTGCAGCCGGCGGCCAGGGCGTCGTTGCGGTCGCTCTGCAGCGAGCTCGCCGTCAGGGCCACAATGATGACGGGGCTCTTAAAGAGGGCCATGTTGGCCAGCTTGTCGGATTTCGGGTCGCGGCCCACGCCAATGGAGTCGCTCGGTGTCGACGCAAACACGCCAATGGAGTTGACACGCTCGAGACGGCGGATCTCGCGCGTGGCATCGAGGCCGGACATGAGCGGCAGCTGGATGTCCATGAGGACCAAATGAAATCCGCCGGTGCGCCACTTGGTGACGGCGTCGCGGCCGTTCATGGCGGTCTGCCAGCGCACCTTGAGGCGCTTGACAAAGGCCTCGAGCAGCTTGAGGTTGATAATGTTGTCCTCGACGATCAGCACGTTGATCGGCGGTACGGTCAGCGGGCCGAGCTGCACCATGCTGCTGCCGCCGTTGCGGTTGTCGTCGCTCGTCGTGTTGTTGCCACCATTGAGGTTGCCGTTGCCATTGTTCAAGACGCGCGAGGACTTTTTGGCCCGCTTTCCGCGCATGGGCGACATGGGCCGTGGCGGGGTGGCGACCGACCGCGCCGAGACGGCATTGTTATTGCTGTTGGTCGAGCCGTTGAGCGAGACGCCGTTCTTGCCGCCGTCCTTGTCGACACCACTGCCAACGCCACTGTCACCGGCCCCGCCCTTGGTTTTCTGGTTCAGCCCGTCCGCAATGCTGTTCCGGCCACTGCCCGACTTTCCTGGTATTGGGGCCGCAATGGGGATCTTAAGGCCACCGGTGGTCGACCCCTTTTGCCCGGGAACGCCACTGCTGCTGGAGCCGTTGATCTGGGACGAGGCGCCTTCCCGGCCGCTGCCCGTGCCGTCGTCGGGTACGGACGATATTTGCCGGTGGATCTTGGGACGTTCTTTGTGCGATCGCCGGGACGCGCCGCCCGGGGACGGTAGGCTGGGAAGAGGAGGCGCTTGGCCGGTGGCTAGGATCGAGATGGAATGCGGGTGGTTGAGCGGGCTGTTGCCGGCACTCCCTCCACCACCACCACCGCCCGCGCCGCCACCCCCACCCGTTGCTTGTAATGATGCAGCCGAGACGCCGCTGCCGGCACCGCCGGTTGGCGAGCGACTGATGCCGCCTTTGTGTGTCGGGTGGAGGTGGCCTGGAGAGGGCGGGTAGAGGTGCTGCGAGCCCGCGGCGGCACGGCCACCACCGCCGCCGCCACCGCTGCCGCCGCCGCCGCCTGTCAGCGCCGACTCAGGCGCCAGCGTTGCGTTGCTGTACTCGGACTCGGCGGTCAGGGCGCCGTGGTTGTAGTAGTCGGGGACGACGCCGGGGCCAAAGTAGTCGGGAGCGACGACGGAGTGGGAGGAGTAGTCGCCGCGGAGGTCGCCACGGTGGGAGTGGTCGCGTTGAACGGACGCGAGGTGGTAGGCATGGGGCGGGCCGCCGCGGGGTGAGGCGTTGGGCGTGGCACGGCGGACGGGCACATCAATCACCAGCGCCTCCTCAATGGTCTGGCCGCCCGGGTAGTAGACGTCGAGGGTGCGGGTCATGAGCTCGTCCGGGCCGAGGGTGCGCTCGCCCTGGTGGGCCTCGCGGGGACTGAGGCGAAGGGTAACGTCCGGGGCGTCGTAGACGCGGCCGAGCGAGTTGCCGTACTTGCGCAGCAGCATCTCGCGGACGTCGTCGACGACATCGGTCTCGTTGAAGGCGACGAGCGTGGCCGACGCGCCGGGCCGCCGCACCCAGACCTTGCGCTGTGCTGCCGGCGTGGCCATCGTTGGGGTAGAGGGAGTTGAGGGAGTCGAGGGAGTCGAGGGAGTTGAGAGAGGTTGTCGAAGTCGGGAATCGAGAGGCGACGAGGCTGCAGCGTGCAGAGAGGAAAGATGCCCCCGTCTGATGCAAAAAGTCGAGATGCAGGATGGCAGGCAAGTGCAGACGCTTGGATCCTGAAATGTCAGTTCAGTCGGTTAACCACACAGCATCTTTTGTGCCTTTGTGCCTTTGTGCCGTTTTGCTTCCGATGGATGATGACCCCTAGTTTTGTCCAACGAGGGAAGGCGGCGTCAGGGACAGGATCGATCGGAGCGAGTGAGGCCGTTGGCGAGGATCGTACGGGACGGGCGATGTTCTTTCTCCTCCTCTTTGTGCTTTGTGCTTTCCGCTTGTGCTCTCTCGCTCACTCGGTCGCTCTCTCCAAAAACGGCTGGGTCTGGACCGGGCTGGTCAGTGCTTCTCCTTTCCGCAGATTCTCTACTTTTAGTGGAGCCAGTCGCTGGCAGGCAAGCGTTAGGTAAGGGCCGGTACAGTGGCGCTTGCGGCGGTCTCAGATCAGAGCTTAGGTGCCAGATCGAGTCACGTGATCGAAGAGAGAAAGTCACGTTCTCCCTCAAAAGACTTGATGCAGCACAACTACGAACTACAGTGCTTCCTATAAAAAGTATTTTCTAATTCATTCAAGAATGGTCTGGTGTCTGGAAGGCATGAGGGACTTCAGTTTGATATCTATCTATTTTTATTAACGTTGTAAGTAGCTCCATCTCGTCCTGTTCCAGATCGATCCCCCTGCGGAGAGATTCAGTGCACACGAGTGTCTAGGTGATATTGCAGCTGTTGGGAGGCGTGCCATTGTTTTGGTTCCTCCCACAGTTTGATTTTACAAAGTTGCTTCCCGCATAATATATTTTGATTTTCAGACAAGATTCATGAAAAAGATGTTGCCGAGTTTTCAGCTCACCAGGTGGACGTGTTTTCGATATGCAACTGCTTTACAATGGTTTACAGCGCTTGACGGTGCTTTATAGTTGTCTGTAGGGGTCTCCAGTGGACCAACCGCTGTCTCAGCCGTTTCTCATTGATTGTTATCCAACTCGTCACTAATCCGCGCTGTTATGCTTCTTCTCTTTTTTGCGAGAAAAAAGAACCCAATTAATTTTTTTGTGCCGTCCCAATGTCTCCGAGCCGAGTGCTGTCCCAAATACAAAAATCCAAGTCCCAATCATATCCATATCCATATCGATATCCATATCGAAAACCAAATATACCAAGAAAGCAAAAAAGAAAAGAGTGCGCGCGGGAAGGGGGTAATATATGTGCCACACAAACGGCATGCCAAAAAGGGCCAGACGGGCTGTGCCCAAACTACAAAACGCCATGCCAATGCAATCCATCATAGAAGAGTATCAAAATCGAACGTGTCAAAGTGTCGAGGATAAAAATCAAAATCAAGCCCACAGTACTACCTGTCCAGCGTCTTGTCGCTCGGCATGCTGCGGACGGCATGCTGGAGATGCGACTTGGGCGCGCCGTCGTGTTGCGGGAGGCCCATCTCTTCGTCAACAGCGTTCCCCTGGCGGTCTAGGACGGTGCGGTTGCCCGACGTGGACTGCGAGTAGTTGTCGAGACGCGACGAGGAGGCGTGCGAGGCGTGTGAGGACGGGGCGCTGCTGCGGCTGCGGAGGGCCTTGGTGTCGTCAGAGACGCCGAGGCCGCTGTCCACATCACCACCGCCAGCGGCACCGCCGCCCGTCCGCCGCGAGAGGCGCGAGCCGAGCGTGAAGAGGGGGTCAAAGAGACTGCGCTGGAGCGGGCTGCGGCGGACCTGGGCGAGCTGGTGGCCGCCGCCGCCGTGGGCGAGGTCCTCGTCGCCCGACGATCCGAACAGGGACCGCGGCAGAAGGCGGTTGACAAACGGCTTGAGCGTAATCGAGCTGGCGACGACAATGGCGAGGTTGGTCTCGACGTCGGTCCAGTAGTAGGTAGCGACGCCGCTGTAGGAAAAGTCGGGGCCCGGGTTGTTGGTGAGCGGGATGATGAGCGAGATGCGGATGATGGAGATGGCGCAGACGCTGCACTGTTAGAGGGGGAGTGACTTTCAAAGAGAAGAGGGGAGCACCATTGCTTGTAACTTACAAGAAGCCCATGGCAAAAACAAAGACGAGGAGCACCTTCTGGCCCGGGCGCACCTTGAGGCGCCAGACGACGGGCAGGGGCAACAGGAAAATCAAAAAGTCGGTGGCAATCAGCTGGTACTGGTTGGCGAGCCAGTAGGCCTGCGGATGGCAGGTGGCGCCGACAATGGTTTGGTCCCAAAAGGCCTGGAGCGGCGTGCAGGCCGAGAAGATCACGTAGAGCATCCAGATTTGGCTGGCGGCGACAACGGCGAGCAAGACGACGCTGACGGAGCGGACCCAGGTGTAGGGAAACACGATAAGATACAGGGCCAGGATGGACAGCTTGCTAAAGGTGAGCGAGAGCGAGTAGAAAAAGATGGAGATGAGCTGGGCTTCGGCGTTGCCCGAAAAGTTGAACCCGCCCACGGGTATGTCGTAGATGTGGGCGCCCATGCCGTACGTTGTTTCTGTGATGTGCTGTGAGCAGGGGGTTCGCCAAGATACCAAGAGTCCAGTTGTGCGTCGTGGAACTTGAACCTACCTAGAATTGAGGGAATGGTGACACCAAAGGAGAAGATCTGATATGTTAGTGGTGATGACGATTGATGGTTTTCTTCTTCTTGTTTTCCCTTTGATAGTTGAGGGAAACTTACCCACGCAAGCAGGACGAGCCATTCACTCGCGCCAATTCGTGTCCGCGTAATGAACATGCGCGTATAGAAGCGCGCAGCCACAAACAGGCCGGCCAGGAAGAGCGTGATGATGCCGCTGGCGATGATGGCGGGCTTCTTGGAGTCGTGCGGCAGCAGGGCCGGGTCGCCAAACGGCGAGGCAGCTGGCGCAGACGTTGCCGCAGGTACGGCGGCTGACGTTGTCGACATGTTGTGTTTGTGTGTGTGTGTTCGGGTGTGAGGGAGGAAGAAGGAGAGAAACGGAGAGAAAGAGTTTAAAAAGCTTAAGAGGAAAGAGACGAGGAGACCCAAGTAATAAGGGCACACTCTTGGTAATGATCTCCGTTTAGTCTCCACGGCCGTTCGTCGCGTGGACCATGGTGCATCCGGGGAAGTCTTGGTATGAATGGAGTTCTTGTAGTCCGTCGTTGTATGAATGTCGAGTCAAGCTGAAATAAGGACCTGGGGTCCTTTCGGTCTTCAATCTGGAGTCCGCTCTGGAGTTGCAAAGAAAGGATCTATTAAAATCCTCGCTGCTTTCTTTTCCTCGCCCAGTGCGACGTTGAGCTGTATGTCCGTAAAAATGGGGGGAGTGACGGGAAGGAAGAAAGTTTAAGACAGGTCAGAAATAGGAGGCGAGTCGTAAAACAAAAAAGGGTGCTCCGTAAAAAGAAAGTTTTGTCCTTAAAGAAAGATTTCCCTCGCCTCCCCGTAAAAACAGAGACGCCGCTGCACGAAAGTACACAAAACGGGTCCTTGACTGGGGACTCCTTGACCGTCCATGGTCTGGATTTACCTGCCCTGCACGCCCCTTGTTTGTTACTGCCACCCTCCCCCTGTTTACAGCCCCAGTCAAAAGGAAACCTGACACGGCATTACACGAACACATCATAACACCTGCGTGAACCGGAATACCGCAGGGATGAAAGGTGGACAGACACAAGACCGACAGGATGGAGAGCTTGGGCCTGATGGCCGTGATGGACAGGATGGACAACTCGGTCACACCATCGGTCTGCACTGATGCGGGCGATGGGTAGTGTGATGGACAGATGATGTACAATTGGAACCTGTTTGTTCACTTGTGAGGGAAGAGGGGAGGCAGGGAGGCTAGGTAAGTTTTTCTTGAGAGAGCAAGGACAGAGTTCATGGTGTGCGCACGGATGTCTTGACGCCACGTCTCGCCTCGCGTAGACCAGAGCGGTAATGATCAGGTAAATAATAAAAGGGCAAAATCAAATCAATAATAGTGAGGGGAGCTGGAGAAAAAAGAAAGCAAGCCGGCAGGGAGACAAAACAAGACTTGTCAAAAAACGTCTAGACCCGTTGAACAAGAGACAAGAAAAAAAGAGAAAGAAAAGAAAAGACGCGCTCTCTCCGCGCTCTCTAAGCCGTTTCGAGGCAGGTGATGCGGGAGGGGTGGAGACAGTCGCTCAGCGGTCGTCTGGGGGAAATGGAGAAAATGGCAGGGGTAAAGGGGGGTGGTGAGAAAAGGGAAGGGGCCAAGGCACAAATTGGGACAGCGAGTCAAAAGAGGGTGTGTGGTACAGAGCCCCCCGCAGGCGGAAAGCCATGAACTTGTCATGAACAGTGCGTGCTGTGGTGCTTGTGGCTGGAACAGCAGTTGGGCGCCCGAGGTTGCTGGGCTTGGCAGTCAATGCGTACATGAAGAAAATGGCAGCGGCAGACGCCCGAAGTGAGGAGTCGCTGAGAGTCGCTGAGAGTCGATGAGAGTCGGTGAGAACCAGTGTGGCAACTCGCTGAAGACAACAGGTTCGTATTGAGCTGTGGTGGAGATGAAGAAAAATAAAGTAAAAACGAGGACAGAGGGAAAACAGCAGACCGTGGGTCGAGGACACGGCTCGTTGGTTGGAATCATCAAATAAAAGAGTGAAAGAGTGACGAGAATGAGACAGGGCAGACTTCAAAAAGGAAAGACACCCGAACAAAACCAAGCTCCTGGTTCGTTCACAGACTGGGCCAACAGGGGTCTGACCGGGAGTGTCCTCGGCTGCATCCGCCAACAAACGACATTAAACGACATTACGGAGTAAACGATATTTGATAGAGGCCAACAAGCGCAGACTCGACTCTAAAAATACAAAGAACAAAGGACGAGCTTGCACATTATTTTCACAACTCTTTTCCGTGCTATGATCATGGCCTCCCCACAATACAACATACCCTGGAGGGCATATCCTCCGCATCCTCCGCACCCCGAGTGTACGGCATGGCACAGGGTTTCAGAGCACCGACAACTTCAACGGCCGCCAGTGACATGCCCATTGTCTGTCCGTGTCTGTCCGTATCTGTCCAGAGTACGGAGTACGACCTCGTTGCGACCTTGGCTCTCATTTATTACATACGGCTTGTACCGTCGTTGCAGCGTGTAACTGTATTCGTCAAAAATTGAGAATTGAAACCTTGTTTTGCTGCAGCCCGCGTTGTCGACTGGGGCCTACCCTCTGCCGCGTTTTGTTCCGTCCGTCAAATTCCATCTCCGCCTGTCTCCTCGTTGCGTTTCGCACATGCCCTCGCACTTATTCGTACATCCGCGCCGCCGCACGACCCTCGCACGACCCTCACACACTCTTTCGCTCTACCACTCCCACTCCCACTCGCACTTCGTGCTCGTGCTCGTCCTCTCAGTGCACCTCCCCCGCCACATGCGTCCGCCGGTGTAGCCGCGCCAGCCACGACCGCGCCATCACCCGCCGGATCGCCTTGCCCCAGAGGAGGAACACCACAACGACCAGGTTGTTTGCCGCCAGCACGCCCGCAAAGATGCCTCCCACCACGATGGCGTACCCGTGCGGCACCGCCACCCACTTGAGGACGGCATTGCCAAAGCCGAAACTCACCGCCTGCTTGCCCATGTTGATGGCAATCAGCATCTCGGACGTGTTGGCAAAGTGGGCGTCCACGGCGTAGGCAATGGTGAACGCAAAGTAAAAGTAGCTGCTCCAGGACATGAGACCCGAGCCCACAAAGAACAAGGGCCACGCCAGCTGGCAGTCGGCCGCCATGCCGTACAGAATCAAACCGGCCGGGCCGACGAGCATCGGCACGAGCAGCACCCCCAAACGCATCTCGGCCTCCCGGACACCGCCGTTGCGGCGCGTTAGGTAGGCGGCGAGGCGGTCCGATGTGGCGGTCAGGGGTACGGCGGCGAGAAAGGCGACGGTGGGTGCGAGCGCCTGGAGGCCGGCGCTGGTGACGCTCCAGTTGTAAGGCGGAGCCATCAACAGAATTGGGAACGTGAATCCCAGAGCAAACGCGCCCAGGCCAATGTTGGCGCCGTACGTGGTGATGACCCAGAGGGCCTGGGGCACGAGAAAGTATGAAAAGGCACGTAGGACGGTGCCGACGACGGAGATGCCTCGGTCGAAGCGACCCGTGACGGCGAGCGTCTGGAGGTAGGTCTTGCGGGGCGGGGGGCTGCTGCCACTGCTTGTGGCGGACAGTACATCGCCGGTGGCCTGCTTCTCGGGGATGTTATCGGACAATACGACGTCTACTGGAGACTGCCCCGGCCCCGCCTCGGACGACAGAGCCGCAACCCTGTCGTACGACGTCTCCTCGACCACCAGCACGGCGAGCACAAACACCGCCAGCCCAAAGGCAAAGCACACGTAAAAGTACAGCCGCCACGAGTGACCGCCCGACAGCATGTACCCCGCCGCCAGCGGCGCCGCCGACGCCAGACACAGACACACCGTGTAGTAGCCGATGCGCTTGCCGCGCTCGTGGATAAAGAAAATGTCGTTGACGAGCTGCACGGGCAGCGCCTCGCAGACGCCTGCACCGAACGCGTGTACGCAGCGCGCCGCCATGAGGCCATTGAACGTTTTTGCTTGGGCGGCGGCAATCAAGCCGGCGAGGAACTAAGTCAGGGGCGCGGGTGAGTGAGCCGACGTTTCAAGGAACATAGAGATAACAGGGGGGAGGGCGAGACTTACAAACACCAGAGTCAGCAGCATCACCGGCCGCCGCCCAATCTTGAGGTACAGCGGGATCCAGACCAGCGAGCTGAAGCCAAAGCACAGGTTCGGATAGTTGATCAGGTTGGACGCGTCCGTCGGCGACACCGCAAAGATCTCAGAGAACAAGTTGATGTACACAGAAATACCAGTGAGAGACGCATTCCCGAGGAAAGAGTACACCGACACGAGTACCAGGATCGCCGTCTTCTTGCGCGTCGGCCACTGCAGCGGGTCGTTGGGGTCGAGCGCGGGAACGGGGAAGAGTGCTTGGCCGTATGCGGTGTCGTCACCATCTGGGTGTGGTGAGTGGTGTCAGTGGGTATTCTCCTGTGCCTTTTCATTTATTTCTTTTTCTCTTCTTTTTCTCCTTCTTTGCAGACGTACCTTCTGCAGCGAGGTTGACAGTCCCGGGAATGGCGTCCTCATGGGCATGGCTGCAAAGTTAGCCGGGATCTTTGGTGGCTTAAAATACTTTTATTGGAAGGAAAAACACACCTGTGCTTGAGACGGGCGGAATGAACCCGGTCATCACGAGATGTAGCGTGTATTTCAGCCATGTTGATGTATGCGGGTGATAACTGTCAAGAAACAAGCATCGGCAGAGCGAGAGAGGGATCAATGGCTCAAGAAGGCAAGAAGAGACAGATAAGAGCATGCAACTGCAGGATATGCTCTCCTTAAAGCTTCTAGACTTCTAGCCTCTCTACGTGTACGTCCTCTTTACCGTCTTGAGTTTCCGCATCTCGTTTTGATATTGCAGTATTTACTTCCATTTGCCCATGGCCGTTTGCCCCTTTGAGGTCCTTGCTGTCTCTTGGAATTGCCGCCGGACGGCAACATATCGCCTACCGTATTGCTTATTTAAGTTTTGCCTTGCAAAAAGAAGATCGAGCAGAGCACAAGGCCTTGCCAAACAATGGTGGCCGGTGTGGCAGACGCGGCGGTCGTGTGGCCGCGCTGTACATTTTCAGTCTCGCACTGTGAAACGGCAACATGCCGGTGAACAGAACGTTGTTGAGCGGGAGGGGGCAGCTTAATTTGAAGAAAGAAAGAGGAGAGAAGAAAAATGTGCATGAAAGAAAGAAGAGAAGGGAAAGGCACGGGACGGTGCTGCATGTCGATATTGTCCTTAATCTATCACAAGAGGAGTATCACCCGCCAAGCGATTTCTCCGCATCGCGGCCAGCCTCTTCATCTACGTTGCCTTAGTTTTAATATCGGAGACGTTGATACGATGGTGACTTCGAAAGAAACAGAAGTAGCCATGCGTTTGATTTTTGCTCCAATCCTATCGGCATCCTTTCCGTGTTTAATATCTCACAATAGTTTGTAGGGTAGCGGGACGATCTTATACGTTTGACCTCGTTCTCTTTTCTCTACCAAGAGAAATCCTTCTCCTACCTCGATGAAGAAATCATGCAACTGGTCTAGTAGACTTATAAAGTATCAATTGCATTTTATTCATACTTTGCAAAACTCTTAGAAAGAACGATTGACCTCGCATAGCACTACATGTAGTATTTACGAGCCAAAACAGGCAAGAAACGGGTCGCACAAAGCCTCGCCGAGTACTTGTACGACTGACGTCGTTGCTCAACGGCATGTCTCGATTACAACTCCACGTGGCTGCCCTGTTGATTGTTCAAGGGTCCAACGCAGCAGTCAATACACGAGAGAGGGGAATATTGAAATACATGACTAGGGTCTGGTGCCATGTTGGAGAACGAAGACAATGGAGAGCGTTGGGTACAGCTACAACTGCAGACTTTTTGACAAGTGAGGGGTGACGGTTGGAGGCATCGAGGGGGGAGAAGCAGGGGAAGAAGGGGAAAATAAGGGGACAGGAAGGAGATCGATGGAGAGAATGTTAGGTTTGAAGGCAGTAAAAGGGGGAAACGAGTTACAGAATGGGAGCCTGGAGCTGGCGAACAAACGTCGTTGAAAATCCGCCACCACCACTTGTCCGCGCCGATCGCCCGCGGACGATCTTGGCCGTCTTTGCCAGTGCTCCTTTTTTCTTTTTTCGTACTTATCTTCACCTATTATTTTAAAGCCACCCGGTTCTCCTGTATCCTAACACAACTTGTCCTACTCCAACTTTTTGTCACATTGCCCTTTGAGAGGCATCTCCGCAGCGTAAATCAACCTGCGTAGGCAACCATTTTCCGTGGTCGTGTCTGCTGGATCCTGGAACGTCTTTTTCTTGCTTTCTTTTTTCTTGAATATGCTGTTCTTCACGCGAGAAGAGGGGAGAGGCCAAGCGACAGGTAGATCCGTGGACAATGTGAATCGTTATATATTGAAGCGAGTGTCGTAGACACGCGAAGTTATGAACAAGAGAGATCAGTAATTCAACCAACTCTAATCCTCAATATCACCGACATCACCACCTCACCACCACAACCATCACCATGACTGGCGACCCGTCCAAGGGCCATGTGCGCATCGACCACACGTTTGCCCACGACTACCTCTCCTACGACGCCGGCGTTACTCTGCAGCGTATGTTGTCCTGGCCCACTTGCCAATGAAAAAAAAACATCTCGTTGACTCGTCCTTTAGCCTGCGTCAAGGCCTCCTGCTTCTTCCGCAAGCTGCCCAACGTCTCGTTTGAGCACTTTAACAAGCACTGGGGCTCCGTCCACGCCGACCTCACCATCGCCGCGCCGCCCTTTGTCCAGTACAACGTTCTGCGCTACGTCCAGCACCACACGTCGCCCGAGGAGAAGTCACGCCTCGCCAAGATCGGCCAGAACGTGCTTGACTTTGACGGCTGCTCGACGCTCTGGTTCCGCAACTGGGATGACTACGAAAAGTTCTTTACGAGCCCCAACTTCTCGTCGCTCGTGGCCGACGGCGAGCTGTTCATGGACACGTCGTCCATCACGGTCTACGCGGGGCACGATATGATTGCGTTTGGAAAAGCCCACCCGGACATTGACGCAAGTGACGGCATCACCAAGCCCAACACCACGCAGGGTTAGACTGGCGCGAGGGGGAAGAGGGAAGATCGCCTCCTCCCGGATACCGACCCGCGAAGGTGCGGAGGCGGTGCGGATGTGGAGGCAAGGGCCAAGGGGCTTAGCGACACCAAACTGTACATGGCACCCGTTCCGGGCTCCGTTTTGAATACTTGAAGAAACGGGCATACTTTTCAGGCAAGCGAATGTGACATACGGCTCCGCATTGTCTAATATATGTCTCTTGTCTCTACGTTACCTTCTTCGGGGTTAAAGCCCATTTCCCAGAGGGCGCCCCTGTACGCTGAAGGGACTGGTTAGCAGGAACTGTGCGGAGAAATTCTCTCCAACCAAGTTAGTACGGACGAGAGATGCTTCCTCTCTAGGACTATTTGAAAGAGCGTGTGCATCTTCGGACTATTGATGATGACAGCTGTTTGACGGAGTGCAAGCTTCAGCTCAGCCATCAATAGCATTTTGGTGGTTGAAGATTCCATGTTTCGCGTATCTCTTACCAATGACATCACCGACCGCAGGAAAACGAAAACCGTCTGATAAAGAGAGGACAAGAAGAGATGGAGACGACCCATCGTAGAAGTACAACGGATTTGTGAGCTTCTGATCTGAAGCAACGGAAACAAGGGACAGCGGTGCACTAAATCAGACCGTGATCTACGAAGAATCACAAGTGCGACTTTAGCTTGCTAAGTACAATTTGGGGCTGTCCAAACACCTTGGCAAGTTGGCCTGGGCTGGATGGATCATTCCGTGGACAAGGAAAGCAAAATGGGCGACCTTGCGCACATCGAATCTCACAAAAGGGTTGTGATTCTCTTTTCTGCTTTCTTCCCCACCGTATATTTTATGCCCAACTGACATAAACAACACATTTTTTTGCTGAAATACTCCCCTTTGCCTTTTTAGACAATACATACGTCGCAGACAATGGGAATGGTGACAAGGACACAAAGAAAAGACGATCGTCGCCTCGTTCTTGTAAGTGAAAGGGTCTCCGGTTTTTTTTTTGCGCTGCATTTCCAGCGTCTACTTACAAGATTCCCCGCAAAACCTGGGGTAATGACTTAGGGGGAAAGACGGAACCAAACGACGCGAGCGAAGAAACCCACAAGGCCAGGCCGGCCAGGCCAAGTGGAGAAACCGCGACACTTACAGACTCCAGGAAAAGCAATACCGAACTCGCAGTATCTACGGAGTAAATCACCATAGCGTTGTTTCCTTGGTTTGTTTGTTTTTGGGGCTTCGCTTGCACATCCTTGCCATCCTTGCTATTTGGACATCATTTGACGTTCCTCAACTTTTGTTACGTCTCTTCTGTGCTTCCTTGTCTTGTTCTCCTCTTCTCCCCTCCTCTTCTCTCTTTGGTCTGTTTTTATTTGCCGTGGCTGAACATCTAGAGGGGAAGAGGAGGAGAGATAAAGAGGAGAAAGAGGAGAAGCAGGAAAAAGAAAAGAAGAGAACGTGAAAAAGGCGACAACATCAAACCCGTTCTCATGTGGACTCGAAGTGCAAGTCCGACTCATGCATTGCGGAACATCCGCCGTCGTCCGTATGTCAATCTTTCACAAGCCTTTGCCGTCTACTAACCCCAAAAGCCGTCCCCACACGGCCGGTCTGTAAAAGCTTGGCCGGACTTTTTGTGCTTGCTTTGGATTTATTTCAAAATAGAGTGACCTACTCCGTATCTTTCATCTGCATGTTGACTTGCTAAATGGGGGGCTTTGGGGAGAAAGATTCCAAAGGTGGAGAAATGGAGAAGACAAGGAGAACATGTGGCGATCTCGGGGCCTTTGACGTTCTTGTTCTTGAGCAATACGCCCCCTCGGTCGTCAAGTCCCCCATCCCAACATCCGCCCAAAAGGAACTCACTATTTACACTCGGTACGACGATCACTTGCCTCACTTGCCCTGGGAAGACTCCAAGGCCATGGATCCTGGTCTGAGAGGGTAGGAGAAAAGATGAAAAAGATCGATCACCGTTGCTGTAATCGGAAGCTGTGATCCTATGGACTGACAAAAGGTCTAAACGAGACAGTGTGCATATTCCGTGCTCGCACGTCATATTCGTTTCTGAGAACAGAAAGACATTGAGCTCAAGGGGACTGCCCCCAGGGCGGGCTGCACGTCACGACCGAGCTGGTCGTGTCGGTCTAGTCCGGCCCCATCCTGGCTTGTGAGGATCTGCTGCCGTTGTGTTGCTGTCCATCACACCGTTTTTGGATCGATGGACCCCCCCGGGCAACGTTTTCTATTTCGCGACGTATTTAATTTTATTGCGGTCAGTATCTCTGGTAACCTCTTCCATGGTGTCCACCCCTTTTGGACCCCTGCTGTCGTATAAAACGACAAAAGACTTCCATCAACGTCCCTAAGGGAAATAAATTAAAGACCAGGCCTTCACTCGGTGACTGTGTTCCGTCCCATTTTTTACTTTCATTTTATCTCCTCGTCTTCTCCAACAACGCGTCTCTTCTCTTCCTCTTTTTTCCCCTTTCATCATTTTTTTTTTCGAGATACCCCTCTCACCAACAACATGTCGGTGTCTGGCGGCTCCGACCGCATCGCCAATGTCGGCGAGAAGCACGACGTTGAGAATGTCGAGAACACGCTTGCGCCCCACGATGGCAACACGCTGACCACGCTTGACGGCAGAGAGGTCGAGATGACTTGGAAAACGTGGTTGGTGATTTTTGTGAGTATAGTTTTCTGTTATCCACCATATTAGGAGAATAAACCTAACACCTTTTCAGATCCTCTCATCGACTTTCGGCCTTTCCTTCTGGCCCGTGCCGACGACGGGTGCCATGCAGAGCCAGATTGTCGTCTGGTTTGGTGGCAATCAAGCCCTCGTAGGCTGGTATGGTAAGTGATTCTCCGAGCACTGGTAAGAATGAAATCACCTCAAGACTCTTACTCACACTCGACGTTCCTAGTCCCCGCCTACACGACCGCCAACGCCATCGGCTTCCTCCTCGCTGGCACCAACTCGGACCTCTTTGGCCGCCGCATCTTCTTGCTATTTGGCAATGCCGTCTGCTGCGTCGGCTTTATTGTGACCGCCACCGCCCACGGTTCCCAACAGTTTATCGCTGGCCTCGCCATCACGGGCTTCGGCGGCGGCTTCTGCCAGATGGCCATGTGCTCCATCCCCGAGCTCATGCCCAACAAGTACCGCCACATTGGCATTTGTTTGTCTGACGGCTTTGTCTTTGTCATTGTCGTTATTGGTCCTGTCATCGGCAAGTACGTGGTCGACGACACCGAGGCCACCTGGAAGTATGTCTACTGGGCCGGCTTCATTGCCCAGTTCCTGTCGCTGCTCGGCATCGCTTTTCTCTACTTCCCACCCAAGCACCCACGCGGCATCCCCTGGAAGGACGCCCTGCGCGGCCTGGACTATGTGGGCTGCGTGTTGGTGGTGCCCGGCATCTGCCTCACGCTCGTCGGTATTATCAATACCTCGAGCATGTCGTCCAAGTCGCCCGCCGTCATCGGCCCCATCGTGTCGGGCTTTGGCGTGCTGATCCTGTTTGGCATCTGGGAGACCGTGTCCAACGTCAAGTACCCGCTATGCCCGCCGCACATTTTCCGCTATAAGAATGGCCGCGAGTTCACGGCGCCCTTCATCGTGGCCTTTATTGTCACCATGTTCTACTACAGCATCAACGTCATCTGGCCGACCATGATCTCGGTTTTCTATGGTGAGTCAAGACGGAATCCAATGTAAACAAAACGAGGTGGACACAGCTAACACTCCAACCTCTAGTCGATGCCACGACCCCCCGCTCCACCCAGCTCCTCCTCACGCTGCCCGCCAACCTCGGCCTCGTCTTCGGCGCCATGATGCTCATCTGCTTCGGCGACATGATCAAGCACTGGAAGATCACTCTCATCACCTCCTGGTGCGGCATGACCTTGTTTGGTGGCCTCATGGCGCTCGCCACCCCGTACAACAAGGGCCTCATGATCGCCTTTACCTTCCTCATGCAGAGCTTCTTTGGCTGGGCCCAGTACGAGAGCGTCGCCTTCACCCAGCTCGGCGTGCCCCAGGAAGAGCTCGGCATCTCGGGCGGCCTGGCCGGCGTCGGCCGCTACGCTGGTGGCTCGCTTGCCACCGCCATTTACATGTCCGTCCTTACTAACACCCAAAAGTCCCGCGCCGCCGCCACCCTGCCCCAAGCCGCCATCGCCGCAGGGCTCGATCCCAAGTACGCACAGCAGCTGCTGTCGGCCTTTTCGCTCGGCTCGTCGGCCATCGAGGCCGTCCCCGGTATTGATTCGTCAATCATTGCGGCGGCCACCGACGCCTACAAGTGGTCCTACGCCCACGGCCTCAAGATCACCGCGCTGTCCTCGCTCTCGTTTGCCGGCCTGGGCCTCATCTGCTGCATCCTGTGCCTCGACATTGGCGACAAGATGAACGGCAAGACCGAGATCTTTCTCGAGAACGACGTGCACCACGAGAAGAACAAGTACCATTAAGGGGAGGGTGTCTGTGTCTGTCTTATTTATTTTGTTAGTCGTATGTTGTACACCACGGAGGAAACGGAGCGAGGGACCTATCTATATGTCCGTGGATATCGATTGAAGCAACGACGGCAAATCTTGGAATTGCCGATTGTCTGGAAATGAGAATAAAAGAAACTTGCGCTACACATGTTCACGTTGTCCACGTTGTCTAGAGTGAAACGTCTGTCAAAGACGTCAAGACGCCAAACGTCAAACGTCAAAGAAACATAGCCACCATCTAGACACACCCAACCCAGACAGGTCGACGACAACCAGACACAAGTACGTCATGGGAGAGTCGCCCACCGGACAGCGAAAAAGACTCGTGCCAATCGACCGCCACAAGTCACTGGTGGAGCAGCCGAGGGTCACGACGACTGAGACTGTTCTAGTAGCACAGGGCACCGGGCACACCGGCCACATGGGCATCGAGGGACTGGCACCGGGGGACGTTCGCGTCGAGTTCCGTTTGACTCGGTCTTGTTTGTTTGGACACGTTGTGCACGAGGCTGGGCCTCTTGTTTTGGCTCTTCCTCGCATTCGTTTTCTTTTATTTGCTGCTTCGCTTGTTAGATGACTCAGGTGGAGACGTTGGCACACAATTTGTGCTCGTACAAGATTTGAAAGAAGCAGGAGCAACGGTCGTCGTTTGCATTTTGTTCCATAAAAGGAAGGAACGACCTCGTTGTCACCGGGTCACTGCGCACCTGGGCCGATTCAGTTTTTACCCTGTCACATATAAAAACCTTTCCTCGCTGTCCTCGAGTCTCCCCAAGTTCAAACATCCGTTTCTCCTTGTCATATTCTCTCTCTCTCTCTCTCTGTTTGCGCTGTCTCCCTTTGTTGTTACACTCTCGAAGTCGCCCTTCAATCACTTCACGACAGCACATTGACCACACATCCTCACCACCTCACTCCCTCCTTCTCACTCCTCACTCCTCATTCCTCACCCACCACCTCGTCACAACGAAGCAGAGACCGTCTTCACCATGCCTCGTCGCCGGCGCCAGAAGGCCAAGCCCACCAAACCCAAGTTTAAGGTCCCCTTCTTTGACCGCGGCCGCCCCGACTCTCCTTTTGTGAGCGAGTCTCGCTGGATCATCCAGCAACATGAGCCGCTGCCGCCATTTGGCGACGGCTACAAGACGCGCCACCGGCGAGGCGAGAAGGTTCTCGCCGAGATGCGCGAGGAACAACTGCCGCAAAGCATCTACTGCTTGGCGAACCAACCTCCGGGCCTAGACCCAGACGAGGACGCACCTCGTCTGGAGGTTGAGATCACGGATCCCCTTCGTCCGCTACTCACCTGTGGCGCCCACATCGTCGCTTGCCGCGTTATCAGCGGCACCATCCCAGGCCGTTCTCCTCCCGCCTCCTCTTCCTCGTCGTCCTCCACGTCGGCAACAGCCTGCCCTACGCCTACCTCCTCTTCACCGACCACGGTCGTCGCCAAGATCTTCGACCCTTTGTACTACTACCACAATGGCGACTACGACATTGTGGACCTCGCCGACATGGAGTATTGTCGGGAGGCGGCGGCCTATCAACACTTGATGAGAGAGGGCGCCGACGGGAAGCTGCTGCCGGGCTACCTGGGCTCTTACTCGCTCGAGATCCCGATGACGGACGACCAGAAGTACTTCTTGGGTCAGTACAAGGGTGAAGACCACCCACTTCTCCAGGTTGCCGTCCCCGTTCGCCGCGTCCGCCTCATCCTCATGGAGCGCGTTGAGGGCCAAAGCATGACCGCGCAGCTGGTCTATGGCGACGTCAATGGGATGACAAACGAGGCTCGATTGGACGTGGTCGCATCCACCCTCGAGGCATATGCCCGACTCTACTTCCACGGGATCGCGCATGGCGACCTCGCACCACGCAATGTCTTTTTAAAGAACGAGACTCAAGACAACAAAGACCCGTCGAAGCGCAGGAGCATCACAAGCATCGCCGACAAAAAACTGCGCTTTCACCGGTTCGTCGACCTCGGCCTCGCCTACGTTCTCGGACGGCCCGATTCCGCTTTCCGACGGCAGTCGCCTGACGAGATGCGGCCCCGCAACCCCATTCGACTCTTCTGGCACGTCTTCGATAGCGGTGCAGTCAACATGTACTATTGGCTGCCCAAGGAGATGCGCTGCACCGAGGCCTTCCAACTGTGGATGCTGCGACGGTGGTACGGCGACACGCGCTTCGAGTCCGTCGGCGCTGTCCCCATCCCAGTCAAGAACGACGCAGCCTGGGAGCGTGGCGAGGCCCTCACCAACGAGACGTGGCCCGAGGCGAACGGTGAAGACCTGCGAAGGGGCGAAGGCGACGGCGACGAAGAAGGCGATGGCAAGCGCGGCTGGCAGCTTCCGAGCGCACTCTCCAGAGCCATGGCCGCCATACCGGGCCTCCGTGCCATCAGCATCGTTATAAAACAGCAAAAGTGCGCTGTGCCGGACGATAAGACCGTTGCGGCAGTGCGCGACGCATCTCACCCGGCCACTTTGCAAGCAGACAAGCCCGACCCGACCACGCCCGTCGCCCCACCCAGCAAGGTCGTTAAGAACGACCCGCCCAAGGGCTTCTGGTGAGGGAGGACAGCAAAAGACAAAAGCCGACAAATATACGATGTACGGGAACCGGATAGCAGCAGTGCTCGAGCCCACCGCGCACGCTGCCAGAGGTCGGGCCACCTTGTCAGTGGTGGGCAGGTTCGCAGGTCGACTGGGACTGGTTGTCAACATGACGTGGGATTGGCGGGCGATCATCCCGCTACAAAAACAGAGGAGGGAAAGAAGGAGAGCGAGAGCAAAATGCCAAGACGTTTGTGACAGGGGGAAGAGGGTGGGCGGCTCTGGCCACTGACTGGCCCGTGGCGCGTTTCGAAACGAGCACCCCCTCACCCGACCGTTGTTTCACGTCTGAACAGCGTGCATTCAGGGTTTGGGGGAGGCAGAGAAAGGAGGCAAGCTCGGCAAGAAGGAGAAAGGAGGAAAACAGGAGAAAGGGAGAGACAACAAGGTGGCTTTGCGCAGCGGTGAAGGGTGTTTCTGTTGGTTGAATGTCTTTTTCGACGTTTATTTTTGGGGTCTTTTGTCTTTCTTCATCGTTCGTCTTCGACAACGAGTAATGTGACGATCTGGTGGTCTTGACTTCAATACCACTCTGTAAATGAGGTCACTTTTTCTGTCTTTCTTTTCTTTTGTCTTCATTTTGCTCAGATACCATAGTCGTACGGAGTCTCAGTATGCTGATCCAAAATACAAATCCAATCATGGAAAGATGGAATTCCTAATGTGATTTTACAGTCTCCCACGTTCTGTTCCTACGACGTAACCTTGTACTTGTAGCGGCCTCAAGAGCCCAAATGTGAGACATGCAGCTGCAGACGGGACCCATAGAAGGTAAAGAGAGCCATGATGAATGGCGAGTTGAAGCTGGCTCGGCTGGTTCTTGCAGGTTTACTCGAGATCGACTCTTGAACAGACCGCAGCCGGTATTCTGCCCACAGTAAAACAAGAAAGGCCAACGCGATCAGCCGGAAAACAGGAAACAGCCGCTTCTCTTCCTTCTTTTGTATCGTTCGTATCTTGAATAAACATGATCGCATCCTTGGTAGCCTCTGGTGGCGTTCTGTTGGGGCTGGCTCCTGGGTGACGATCGCATGCTGATTCGACAAGACCCTGGGGCCCAGGCGAGCCAGACCACCTGGCAGCGATCGACTGCACGTCCATCCACAGGGGAGGGGGTTAAAAAGTGGGGTCCCGGACGTTGAACAGCGTTTCGTGTTTAGCTATCGACGTGCGTACGGAGTATGTGAGAGGAGAGAGAGAGGGAGCAGGAACGCAGACGCACATACACAGACACACACACACAGACGCAAGATGCAAGATGCACAAGCCGGCAGTGGTGCACTGGTGTGCATGGCCGTCGAGGGGGTTGGGACACTCAGACTCGTAAGGCGTCGTCGTACACATGCCACAGACAAAGGGAGAATGCTCAGGCCAAGGCCCAGGTCCCATGCCCAAGCCAACGCTTTTTGTTCTTCTTTCCCTCTTTCCCTGTATCTTCTTTACCGTATGTATTTGTCGTAGAGGGGGGAAGAAGAAAGAAAGACAAGCCCGTCTCGAGTCCGCTTGGCCAGATACGTAAAACCTGACTCCCAGAAGCCATCCTCGTCCGCTTTCGCAAGACCTTGCAAGGAGGCCGAGGAGACAGGGAGTAGAGAAATAACAGGAGGTACGGAGGACAAGGGGTTGCCTGACAGGAAACAAATGGGAGGCGTCGCCAAAAAGGCTGTCAGCAGAAGCTCAAACATGCATCCGTCGCTGGCGCGCCCCCTTTTCTTTCCTCTTTTGTTAGCGTCGACAGCTGCCGGAGCGGTGGCCTCTCGGCCTGCCTACAGGCGCATGGTACGGAGGTACAGAGGACGATACAAGTACGACATACCAACACGCATGTTGCATGGAACTGGGCCATGGGTGCGCGTACGAGGAGGCTCGGTTTTTTTCTTTTGTTTTTCTTATGTTGTTCTTTTGTTCTTTTCAATTCTGGTCTCTATTTCCTCCTTCTGTTCTTCTCTCCTACCAATATTCTTCTTTCCGTTGTACTTCTCTTTTCTCTATCAACATTCACACTCTCCCACCCTCACTCGTGCCTTCCCCATGCAGACACCCAGTTTGCATCGTGCCATCCGCATTCGGTGATGCCGCCCACGACACGGAGCAGCAGCACCGCCGCCGCCTATACGCCTGTACAGCACCCACTGCAATTTTCACCATTACCATAATCAGGGAGCATCCTCATCCTCGTAACAAAATATGGCACTGGACGCGCCTGTTGTGGCATACGGCAGCCTGCCACCGTCGAACCTGGCTGCCGCCCGCCAGCACGTCCAATCTCTCTCCGCCCGCGACCGCGAAGCTCTGCTGCGTGCCCTGCTTGAGCAGTACGAGCAGCCCCAAGGCCGTTCTCGAGCATCCCAAGGGCTCTCCCATGGCTCGCTGGCAACCGCAATCCACTCTTCCAGATCCTCGTCGTCGACCACAACAGGGTCAATATCAGCGTTTCCGTCGTCGTTGTTTGACTGCCCGCCTCTGCGTGAAGAGGCCGAGGACGACCTTGCCGTTTTCTCTGCAACGGATCCGCATGGCACATCATCAACATCGCCCATCGATCCCAGCCGCTGGACGGCCCCATCACCCACGCACTCGCAACATCTTCGGTCCCAGTCTCTCTCCGTGGCGACCTCCCAACCACTTCGAGGCTCCTTTTCAACATCTCAACTGCAGCAAGCAGCCAACCACGGCCGGTCACGATCGCTGTCCTCCACCTCCGATGTCCCATTACCTCTTCAGCTACCAGCAGCAAAAGTGCACTCAAAAACAAGTACGAGCACAAGCACGAACACGACCACGACCACGACCACAACCACAAAACCAAGGGCAAAGCCGGTACTACGCATAAAAACAAGCACAGCCGATTTCCAGGACACAGAGCCAACCTCGACAACAACAGCCGCATCGCACTCTTACTGGTGCACAGCATGCGGCGAGAAGCATGGCGACCGCACTGCATGGATGCGGCACGACGTCGCCTGCCGGGGCAGGGAGCGGAGGCTCGCCCGCGAGGAACACGACAGCGACAGCAGGGGCCGGCATGGAGACGCTGCTGGCAGTACCTGCACCCAGCGTGCCTGGGCCTGCGGTTTCTGTGCTGCGTTCCTCGGGTCGCTCGAGCGCTACCAGAGCCACGTCGCCGGACACTTTGAGCGCGGCCGCACACTAGGCCACTGGCACTTTGCCAATGTCATCTACGGCCTGTTGCACCAGCCTGCCGTGCACAAGCCTTGGAAGCGGCTCTGGGCGGCACGCGCCGCCGCACTACCGGCGCACCTGCGGCCCAAGGCGACATGGTCGCCGGGGTGCTGTCTGCTGGGTCGGGAGGCAACAGATGAACCCACGACTCTGCAAGAAGCCCTTGAGATGTTCGACCCAAGTCACGACAGCGCTTCGACACTGGCGCTGCAGGCCGACGCCCTCGCCATCTACATTTCCGTACCCATCGACGAAGAGGCCCAGAAGAAGCCGAAGAAGCATACACGGACGCACAAGTCAGAGCCGACGCAGGCAAAGCCTCGAGTCGAGACAACAAAGACGCAAACCGCTCCTCCCGCGAAGGAGACAATCGTGCAACATCCAGAAAGCCCTCCGTCGCTCGCGACATCGACGACAATCCTCCTTCCCGCCCCTAAGCCAGCTGCGGCGGCCCCGTCGCCGCCTGCTCCTAATAGCTCAATCCAGACAAAAGATGCTCCTTTACCGGCACTGCCTTCTTACTCGACGCTGCTACCGCCCTTGGCCCACCCTCCGTCCTCCTCGTTGCCGCTCGACAGCAGCAAAGCAGACGTGAAACGCGGGTCCAAGCTCTCGCCACGAAAGCCACTGTTCTTGTTCCGGTCCAAGAGTCCCTCCTCTTCGCCCGAGTCGGCCACCGACAAGACAGTACCGGCGTCAACTACCAGAGAGACCCCGGCCAGCCAAAGTGACAGAAAGCAGTCACCGCCGACGGCCAAGTTGTCCAAGCCACGCCGCGCCGTATCGACTCCGGCCACATCTGCCTCTCCCATTCCCAACCCGAATGCAAATTTCAGCACCACCACAACGGCCACGACACGGTCGACGAGGACTACCGCCACAACCACTACCAACACAAACCCAAGCACAAGCCTTCCCCGCCGAAACAACTGGGCAGACCGGCCCCTGCCTCCTCTGATCATGGACGAATTTGGCGTGCTATCGAATCGGGCGACAACGGCAACACCACCCATTGTCTACACGAGAATGGCCGCCGGCTTCGCATCGGATCAGCCACCGAAACCCCCACCGAAGCCGCGAGTGTATACAGCGGCGGACACCACAGGCGACTGGAACAGCATCGCCACGACAATCGTGGACGACATCATGGGGCCGATCAATGCTCTACACATCACCGTGTGATGGACAATTTCCCTCACTCTCCCTCTATTGTACATAAACAATTCTACGGCTATATTTACAGACTACTTGTTCGGAATTGGCTGGCACAAGAATGATTTCATGACGGATTACTGCTGGACAGGGTTCTCAATGGATGTACCCTACGACTAGCAGGAAGAGGAACTAAAACTACTAGAAATAAACAAATGAAATTCTTGACCACGGACAAAGGCTCCCCATGGTCGCCACATTCATATTTCGATATTTGAAGTATCAAATTCCCATACAACAATCTTGACCTCTGCCGAGACTGCCTGTTGTTATTTATACATCTTTTGTCTGTTGTCCGTCTTGGCTTCTTTGGCACATTAGCCAAAAAAGACAACCGAGTCCACAATCATTCCGCCAGTTTCCTCGCTTGGATTGTTTTCTCGGCTTGTGTTCTGGATGTTTCCCCAGCTTCCGTATTTAGCCCCCAGCCGCAGTCCATCCCCTCTCCCCTGCAGGAGATATTCAAACTTTATTTTTCACCGACTTCCGTCCAAACTTAGCAATTTACGAGTCTCCGATGCCAATAATGCCTGCATGCACAGAGGGTGAGAAGGGTGCAAGGCGTTGGGGAACATGGAGCCGAGTTGTCCTTTTTTCAGGTCCTAGTACCCACCTGTCTCTTCTACGGGTTTTCTCTGCGTCTGTTCCCTCTGCTCAAGCTCGTTCCTTATTCCGTCTCCATTTCCGCATACCATCATCGTTGCTATTTCGTGTTGGTTTCGTCGTCTCCGATTGCCCATTTGCCCTGCCTGGTCTGACACCATGCCTCAAACCACAAGTATTCGCCGTGCAACCGGCGCTCTGCTGGCCGGTATCCTCTTGCTGGCCACGGCCCCGACCGCAGCGTGGGCTGCCACTGTCGAACGCCGCCAGTCCGCCGCCGCCCAGGTCGCCAAGATCGCCTCCGTCGAGAACCTCGCCGTCCGCAGCAACGGCCAGATCCTCGCCACCAACATGAACAGCCCCAACCTCTACGGCGTCGATGCCACCGCCAAAACATCGTCCACGGCTGTCGTCGTCACCGGTGCCTCTGGACTTAGCGGTATCGGCGAGGTCGCGCCCGACGTTTTTGCCGTCATCGGCAGCGGCAAGGCCATCTACAAGGTGGACTTTTCAGCCGGAACCCCAAAGGCCTCCCTCATCAAAACGATCAAGGAGGCTAGCAACCTCAACGGTCTGGCCGTCTTTAACAACGACACCGTGCTTGTGGCCGACGCTGGCAAGGGCAACGTCTACCGCTTCTCAGTGTCGACAGGCGACTACTCGGTGGTGCTGACGGACCCGACCATGGCGCCATCGGGGGGAATCCCCTTTGGGATTGATGGCATCAAGTACAAGGACGGCGTCGTGTGGTACACCAACATTTTCAAGAACTCGTTCCACAAGGTCCCCGTGGATCCCGTGACGGCCAAGGCGACGGGCGCCGTCGTGACGCTGTGGACGAACCTGATGGGCGACGACCTGTGCTTCGGCCCCAACGGCAAGATCTACGTGGCGACCAACGGCAAGAACTCGGTAGTCGAGGTCGACACGGCGGTCGGCAAACCCACGCAGGTGGCTTCGGTCACAGGCTCGACATCGTGTGCCTTTGGCCGCACTGACAAGGACAAGGATGTGATCTATGTAGGAGGCGGCTCCGGCGTGTACTCCCAGACGATCAAACTATAAAAGACACATCACGAAAACGAGCGAGCAGATCGAGCGTCATTAGAGACAGAATCAGGAACGACTTGCTGTTGAATTCTAGCGAAATACAATGTAACTATTCTAGGAGCGGTTTTAGGGAAGCACTCTGACAAACGAAATTAGAACCTCTTATGACAGCCCCAAAACAAATTTCCGTATACAAATATCCATGCGCCGTGATCCCAGCCATGAACTAGCACAGATCTCATAACAACAAGAGAAACAGACCCCATCTTGACAAAAGTTTCCTATACAGGTACAGGAGCGGCCTTCCGATACAGACAGAGAAAGCCTAAATGTACCCTAGCCGTGTGCCGCGCCAAACATTAATCGCTGGTGCAGGGTACAGGGCAATGGGGGGAAATATTGAGCGAACAACAGACAGTATCCCTGGGTTTGTGTGACATGATGGGCATTTATGCTTATTCCGCGCAGCCACACGCAGCAGGGGGCTCAGAGGCACTATCGCTGGGCGTCCCGTTGTCGTCGTTGGGAGCCTCAGCTTCTGCAGCTAGCTTTTCTGTCTGGGGGGGTTCCTGGCCTGCATTCTCGGGCTGCTCGCCATTGTGTGCCTTTGTGCAAGAGAAGATGAAGGCCTTGTCTTGGGTCGCGGCCTTGTATGCATCCACAAAGCGGAACGGATTCAGCTGCGGCGTGAAGTAGAACACGATGCCGAACACGTAGCGGAAGGCATTTTGGACACAGAGGGCCCGGATCTCTGCTATCAGAACGCCGAGGGTCTGAATAATCTGGATAATTTGGTAGATCTTCTGCATCAACTCCGAGGGAGAGTAGTCTACTAGATGAGAAAGAAAAACGAGAGTGTCAGCACGATGCATACTTCAAAAGGGATGAGAATCAAGAGGTGACCCCTGAGCGGCAGGCTGCTAGCCGTGGGAGGAAGCTTGTTTTTCCACTCTGCCCTTTTGCCACTTACTACAGTTGGGTGGCATCCCGGACGACATTGTGAAGGATTCGAAGTGCAGTAGTTCGATTTGAGGGTAAGAGGTTCTGCAGTGCGCAGGGAATGACTGTTCAATTGCCGGAGTGTTCGTCTAATGGATGACGACAGGAAAGGGACGCAGTAGTGATGATGATGGAGAATGATGCTCGTGATGCAGAGGTATGAAGAGGAGTAAAATTGTTTTGTTTGTTTGCATTTGCGTAATGTAGGTTTTTCTATATCGCTTTTGTTGGTGGTCAGGAAGGATGTGCTGGCGAGTTACCATTTGTTTACTTTGGTCGTGCCTCCTATTTCCGATAGCGCCTTCCTATCATGTTGTACCAGCGCATAGCACTTTCCACGCAGATGCGCTTCCAATGTTTGCTCCTGCCCCTTTGAGGCAAACCAGGCTGCTTTTTGCGTGACCTAGCCTGCTGGTCAGCCAGCGGCGGACCCAGTTCTGTTTCTCAACACTTGCGCCCTTTCCGCTTTCTGTTCCGCGATTCTAGGAAAGAGCGATGACAAAGATTCCACCCTCACGCCACGCGCCCAGAAGTAGGAAGTAGTCAACGACGGAGCGCCAAAACTGCATCAAGCAGCACAAAACATCGCCAAAGACGATGTTTTCCGCCCCCAAATCACCCCTGTCGCCATCAACAGATGCTCTACAAGCCCAGACCGATTAAGCCGCTGGATCGACTACTCCGCCGATGCTCGATGCTCTTTCTTTCTTTCTCGGCCTATCCTTGTCTGACTCTTCTCCACCAAACTACATGTGCTTCCTAGTCCGTGCTCCTCTTCCGCCTATCGTCCCGCAGCCCGCGAAGTCGATCTAAGTCTTGTTCTACTCCTAGACTCTATGCTGACCATACTTGCTATCTCTAGTACTCCGCACAAACGACTATGTCCCTTTTTGACCCCCAGCTTTGGCCCAGCGAGCCCAGGTCCCGACATCCGGAGCAACGGCTCAGTCCCCACGCTCCGCTGCCTCCACATTCTCTCCATACGTGCATAGCCAAGGGCCGTCGGGGCCGCCGAAACGTATTGTCGATATTGAATGTTGCAGACCGCCATTTTCAGGTTCGAGGGACGTGGATGGGAGCATGACCGCTCCGTGTTGAGGCCTGTAGGACCAAGGGGGAAATACGATCGTCAAAACAGTTTGCCAAGACAACAGAAAAGCAAACAGGTAAGTAAGCCTGTGATGCATACGGAGGGACATTTCCGGCCTCTCAGAACTGGACTACTAACATGATATGGAAACAGACCAGACCAAATGTCCTCCGGCCTCTGTGAATAGCATCGCCGGGGTGAAGTAGCCTCTCACGCAGACTATATGGCCACTTACGAATATACACAAAGGTGACAAATGGACGACACGCATGTTGAGGACCGTCTATGCAATGCATACTCGTGCAGCTTTTGTCGACAAACGACAACAAATAGGGCAAACCGAAGCGAGAGTTCATGCCGCACTCACTTACCCGCATCATGATTTGTTGTTCCGCCACCCTGTGCAGTCCCGTATAAAGACAGATCTCGGCTCCTGCAAGAAAAAAAAACGATCCTGCGCTATTCCAAGTTGCGCCAAGTCACTCCGAGTTGCTGCGAATTGCTGTGAGCTGCTCCATGGTTTCTCTGGGGTACTGCGGCAAAGCCCGCCTACGGCCGAAGGATCCAAGATCGACACTCCCGAACAAGTCCTTGAGGGGGTGGGCTCAGGAAGGTAATTATGACCTCAGAACGAATGCATTTCCAGTGTGCACTTCGAAGCAAGATACGAAGTTCAGCGGTGTATCAATATGCCCTACGGCAGTCAAGAGGGGACTTAGCAGCACGCTACAGATGCACTTCGGATGCGGTACCTGCCACAAAACCCGTTATTTGTTTTTGCTCCACATGTTGCAGGTGAGTTCACATTTTTCATCAGTATGCCACGAGGCCGCGCGCTCCACCAGCCAGCGGAGAAACTAGCGGAGAGTGCAAACACAGCTCGGGGAAGCAAAGGAATGTCTCATCGCTTTGTATCGCGAACCGATCGTGAAGCCACAGTCGTCAGTCCACGGAGAGCTTCCGTCGCTGTAGTCTATGGCCTTTATGGTCTTACGAGCACCTGTATGCACCTTAATCCGCCCCGTGGGTTGCGATGGTGGGTTGTTAAAAACCGATATGGATATTACTAAAAAGAGCGTCCAGTCACTGGTACTACTTACAGCGATCAAGGCCGATCCGTTTGTTGTCATCATTGGCATACAGCAGTACTGTTTGCTAACCATCTGTGGATGATATGACTTGGACAAATATAGACAAAAGCGACGTCTTATCCAAGCACATGAAATCCGAACCTGACTATGGACAGGCCTGCCCGAGAGCACCAGCTTGATGAATAGGCATTTTGTCAGCACTAATACGGTATGGCCAAGAGGTGCGGAGGCAGTATGTTTGACAAACTGACATCGTCTTTCTACCGTGAGACATCCCCTGCTCAGACCTCGTTTTCGCCATTTACGACCACGCATCTCTCAACAGGCAAACTTCAAGCACCAAGCGTTCCGCATCGAGTGAAGCATCCTTCGACTGCCCCCCCCTCCCCCCCGGCAGTCTAGTCCCGCTACCTCCTTGCGCAGTGTCTAGCCCTTTCTCGCTCCAGGCGGTCCCGAGCCAAAGCATGCGGGTCCGGCTCTGGTCTTATCCTTCCGTTCTTCCAACTTTTTACGACTGGACAAACACAGCAAGAGGCGTGTCGGCCGAGCTAGTATTACCGTTCACTACACTGAAGAGGTGAAAAGACGCAGAGAAAAAGAGAAGAGAATGTTTGGTGGCTACAACATAGGCTACTTTTATTTCCTGTTTGGGCAGGAATACCTTATGGCAATACCCATCCGACTTTTTTGTCATCGGGTCGGCCCTTGTCTCTGTGCCCACAGGATACGGAGCACAGATGCTCGACATATCCAATCGGATAAGAAACAGACCCCTGTTATGTTCACACCAGAAGTATGGAGTAACAGAGAGATCGACGACAAACAACAATATTATGACAATATGACAATGGTACAATAAGACAGGCTCAGTATGTACCCAAGTTCCACAGCGGGTCTCCTCCCACACACATGCGTCGCGTCGATACACCGTCTTTTAGTTTTCATTTGCTAGCTGTACTTTGCTGATCAGAAAAAGAAAACGAGTGGAAAAATCTTACAATCCAAACGGGAAAACGAAAAAGAAAATGAAGAGCGCTCGCAGCCTCCTCGACAAAATCAACACTTCACGAATCGATAGAGATCAATCTGGCCCAGCCGATGCCCTATTTGGTAAAGAGGTCGTGCTTGAAAATGGCTCAAGCTTGCGTCTCAACGCCTGTTCTGCATCTCGTACTCCGTACAACACATCGATATGGATATGTCGGCTAGACTGTTGCTCACCCAACATGCGCCCACAGGACGTAGACGGGCACGGAATAGTCGGAATAGGAATATCTAGCAAACTTCCATGCATCGCAAGGTGCCTTCCGCCGCCCATCATCGAGCATGCGTTCGAAAGGGTTTTCAGGCCGTTCCCAAGCGCTGATGGTACTCCATCTGTAGCAGGCGGCATGCGGGCAACGCCCGCAGCTTTTATGACCAAGCCGCTTCTTAGTCGGTGATGCAGGCCAGGCCTTCAAACGTGTAAGTGGCTAGCTAGAAACTAACGGGGTTTTTCGGTCCCCTGTCATTACGTCATTTTTTTCGTCCTCTTTTCGTCCTAAGAGCTTTTCTGAAAGAATAAAGAATAAGAAGCAAAACACATTAACAAAGGCAGAACCAGGATCCAATCCCGCACTTTCTATGGGGAAGAAGAAACCCAAGAAAAGTGATACGAAACCCCGATTGCAAAGGACCTACGCGCACTCTCGAGCAGGGTCTAGGCCTCAGACCATCACGAAGTCGTAAGCCTCGATACATATGCGATTCCATTATTCTGCACGCCTTTGCATTATTCTTGGTTTTGCCGACGTCCATCCCGCATTCCAACGAACCATCGTTGAGAGCCACACACCCCCTTCTCACTCATCGAGAGTCGAGCAGATCCTTTAGACTCGAAGCGACCATCGCGACGCGACGCCCAGCACAGGGCTGTCAGCCGACATCATTCTGGCGGAACTCTAACCTCAGAAAAGAATACAGGCATTAGGGCCACGGCACTGCATTCAAATGCGGGACGTACCAAAACTCGCATTGCAAGTTGTCTCAGCAGCACTGCCCTCATCTCTCCCCCCCCTCCCACTCAACACCACACGACAACGCCGGGGGAAACATCCGAGCAAAGACAACAGATCGGAGGGCAGAAACACGTCTTTTGTGTGCATTCTGCCAACAAAAACACTCTCGAGGCTTTGCCAAGCCAATAGAAGCAACGAGCCAAGACAAAGGGAAACGGAAGACGAAAATGCAAAGATACGGCGATACGAACGGAACAACTGAAGCAAGAAATTGACGAAAGAAGCAACATACTTCAAGCCAAGAGGTGCGGCCACACGGTGTGCTTCTACATTTGCAGTTGAGCATGGCACCGACGATAAGATACAGGAGCGCCTTTTCTTCTGGAGAAACGGCGCTTGACACTTGACAACAGCGAGCGACTGGTTGAAAAAAATACGAGGAAACGTGCACAAAAGGCCCCTTCCATCCTTCCACAGTCGCGTACCATCCTCTCACAACTCCGCTCTAGACCCACTTCGAAGTCCATACAGCCGTTGTCTGACCACAAGCTCGAATGCAAAATCGCAAGCTTTCCACTCCCTCGGGTAGCTGCTCAAGAAGCTTCTGGGCAAGGTCCCTCTTTAATTTTATCGGAAAAGGCCCTTACACAACATCGTAAGGGTTATTACGCCGTACACCTGTGCTACCCAGGAACCCTGTTCACCGACTTTGGACAAGACGAGAGGAGAAATACGACGGCAACAGGCACTTCGCATTGTCCGGTGTGGACCAGAACACCCATGTGACCAGCAGGAAACCTCGGGCAACGATAAGAGAAGAGAAAGGGAAAGACAAGACGAAGCTGCCATATTTTTGTCAGCTGGGGACCGAATCCACACGAACAAACAGAGGGATTGGGCAACAGAGAAAAGGCAAGCAACAGGTCAAAACAACAGCGAGAAGCGGTCAGGCCAGCGGGGCGTGGCCTTTTCTACGAAGGATGCATCCGTCCAACGTACTGGCCTTTTGCACACTCTGCACTCTGCACTCCTTCTTCTGTCCACGTTGCACTTCTTGCACGGACTTCTTTCGTCGCCTTCTTTTGTCTTGACTCTTTTTCCTCTTCCACAATTCTCTCCCACTGACCTATCAGTCTACCGAATAAAGAGCGTACTTGTACTCCGTATATGTCTGGGGAAGTATCTGGGCACATCCCTCCTGTCCCCAAAAGACACAGCGAGAATTGCCGGGGGGGCCGACACGGTCCATCTATCTCGTCTCTTTTTGTCATTTGTTACTTGGATCCTCGCATGGGGCTCCGTCTTACAGGGTATTGATGTTCGTTAGAGCTTGTCCCAGTTCGTCCATGGATGCACCCCTCCTCCAACAGACAGCCGGAAACAGGATGCGGCCAAGGCCAAGACGGTGCCAAAGGAGGCCAACAGACTGACGAATACGGAGTATGCACATCCCCAATGGACTCAATATGCCTTCTTCACCTCGTTTGACAGGAGATTTGCTTTCTGGGCGTCACTACATACGCGCTAAGCCGTTCTTGAGCGTCTTTCCTCCGACATCTTCTGGTGCTCTCTATCTATTTTCCCGTTGATTTGCTACAAAGAGCAAGTGATACGCTTCGCCTAGTCCACGATGAAGCAACTCGCTCCTTTCCTGCACGCCTTCGACGCCTTTTCAATGCACACCTCAAACACCCTTGACCCATGCGGTGTCCAGGTCCACTCTCAGAGACAACTTATTCGACGTTTCATTTTGTCTCTCGCGCCTATTTGACGCACACTCTGTCCCCTGCATGGCGAGAACACTACGATGGCCCCTCCAGTGGTGTCATGCGTTTCTATTCTCTACACGGTGTGCTTCTGTCGAAGTACGAATACCGCCTTTTGCCCTAGCCTACATCTCCTAATCATCCTGGCAGCCGTCCAACCATCACCACCAGCATAACCCACTGATCGTCATGACAGGGCCTTTCTCTCTCTCACCCACCGCCTCTTGGCCTTCTTATCACACTTTTCTTTTTCTTTTTACGTCCACACATTTCTGTACCTTCCCGATTATTTTGCATCATGACAGCAACGCGGTGTGCAGCTTTTTGCTCATGTTTTGAGCGTTTTGCATCCACTCTCCGCAATGTTTCATGCTGCGATCACCAAAACGCGATAGACGAGAAATGCTGCTGCATCTAGGTCATCATTTGTACCACATGGATCAAATGCCGCTATTGGTCACTCAAACGGACAATTTCGATATGATCAGCTTCCAAGAGTCGGTTATTCTTACTTGGGTCGACGGGAACGAAAAAAGGAGGGTTTTAGGCCCAAGCTACGAGCTTGCCCGGGGCTGCCACACACCTGCCGCACTATTGTTCTCCCCTTTCTCACCTTGTTTCCGCTCACCGTGGGGTGCGGATAGCAAACGCTCCTTCTTGGCATTAACACACACACATACACACACACACACACACCCGATATGCCAAGCTACCTCCAGGGATTCAGGCCAGGTAAGAAAAGCACTTCACATTTGGAGCATATGACCTTGGATGACAGCTGCAAAGTGCAGATAAGTACAGCCCCAGCTACCGGCTTACTTCCCAGCCCAAGTTGTCTTGGCTTGATTCGTGAAAAAGAAGCAGGAAGGATGTCGTTTTGCTCATCGGCTGCAGACCACCCTCGTCAGACTCTTTTTTGTTATAGGGCGTCTCTTTCTATTGGCCTGTCCCTTGCCTCACCCCCCTCCTTTACTCTACCTCCGCCGGTCCTCTGTGAACGTGAGCGACCTACCCTCGAGACCTCACTCTGCACCAACATACACACCCCCATCTCCCACAGCCCTGTCCTCGACATGCTGCCCGTCAAGTACAAATAGCAAGGTTGCCCTTCCCTTATTTTCTTCTTTACTTCTTTTCATCCTTCTACTGCCCATTGGCTTTCCCCTTCTTACTCTCGTTGTCATACCATTTAGTCTTATAAATCAGATCCTTCCCTTCTCTTTGCCCGTCGTCTTTCATCTTGACGGCTTCTCTCCTCGCTCGCTTCCTTCTCTCATCACTTCCTCATACCGTCATCGGCATCCTTTGTGCTTGTCATTCTCGCATCATCACGATACGTTTGTTACCTCTTACCCGTTTGTATAAGCGACCATGCGTCTTATTAACCATGACGCCGTTGTCTTCCACCGCGTCGGTGGTCTCGACCTGACCACCCGGTTCAAGGGCGAGGGCTTGCCCATCATCGACGAAAGTGACTGGAAGAGCGGGTCGAAAGCCGTTGAGGTTATCTTCTCCAACGGCACGGCTCTGCAGACGTCGATCTTTGTCCGCGAGTTTATCCCGCGTTACGGCGACGTGACGGGCCGCCGGTATACGGACGCTGACGGCAACCACCAGTGGATCAACCTGCCTTCGTACGGCTTGACCGACCCGGCAGCGTATCTCCGCCTGATCCGCGTCCAGATCCCAAGTCAAGCTTACTCTTGGGCAGCGACACAGGGTCGTGCCCACCAAGAGGCTCTTCGCCTGATCGACACTGGCATTGTGAGTATCGTATCCGATACTCCTTCCCAAACGACGTAGAAATATAGAACATCTTGTAAAGTGTGAGATTGCGTCTTACTAATATATATTTTCCAGGCACCCGAGCTTGAGGCGTTACTGCAGTACGACTTTGGCAGATGTAAGATGATATGCAGACAATTCCATACAGCATTAGGCATACAGTCTTTGTTTAAAAACTTTACTAACTCTCCATATTTTTTTGTGCAGTCCAAAAGACACTGTCTGCATATATCACAGGACCAGCGCGCCTTGGCATCGAGTCGCTACCCAGTGATGCCACCTCCATGCCGAACCAGTCGCCTTTGCCGCGCATGATCACAGCGCAGTGTGACATCATGCTGACAAGATTCCTTGCCGAGCTTCTCAGTGAGCTCTTCGGCAGCGGCGGTGCCCTGCTCCTGAAGCGCCTCACGTCGACCAACGTCACCAACACCCATGTTGCATACGTGGCCCTGCGCATCCTTGTTGAGGGTACGATCTGGGTGCTGGTTGACAAGCAACGCCGCGACGAGCAGAATAACACCAAGGTATGTTTCCGCTCTCGTCGTTTATTGTATTTGTTTACCCTGGCATGCCTAACCTCTCCTTTGACACTTAGGACCGCTCACTCCAAGTCCAGCTCCAGGGCAGCCTCAACAGCGTGATCTACACGTTCAGCAATTCCCACCAGGGTATGGACTATGCAGACTTTGAGCGTTCGCTGACGCCCGAGGCCGTCGCGTTCTACGAAGACATTCGGTATCAAGATGGTCAAACCACGCCGTCTGCAACCTGGAAGGGTACCCGCTTCTGGCTGCCCTCTGTCTCGGATCTTGTCACCGAGCTGTACGAGGCAAAGGAAGTCTTTCATTTGGAGTCTTCGTACTAACAAAGGATCTCACTTTGGTTTTACTCGATTGTTTCTTTTTATCTTCTTGGATGAATCAATGTTCAACTTCTTCTCTTTGGTGTTCATTTTACCTTTTTTAATAACACATTACTCCTGTTCTTCTTCTTTCCCTTTTGAACGCCCTCTCTTGCTATTGCAGCTGGCATATTTATTAGCTGGCTTCCCAATAACACGTTTTGAGCTTTTTTGAATGTCTTATCATTTTGTACCCGTTTGCGCCTCTTGAGTTTTTATTATTTTGCCACGGTTTGATAAGATATACGTACGACCGTTGGATTTAATCAACTTTCTTCCCGCTGTCTACAGCGCCCAAGTGCCTCGGCGGATCTGGCGGCCCACGTTTTTTTGTTTTCCCCACAAACGAAGATCGCTACTTAGAAGCCGAGCTTAGGCCGATGTGATCATTGCAGCCTCCAGCACACCCGCACACAGCTTACACCGCGACTTACACGGCACGAACGCCAACAACAGGGGATGTGTCCAGAGCAATGACATACGACAGCGACAGAGATTGGCCGTTGGCGTAGGTAATATTCGTCCAATCAGATACCGCCATGGTTGAAACTCGAAGCTCGAATCTCGGCGAGCCCATAACCAGCCGTGGTGCCAGTCTAGAACTAGTGACCAGACACTACTGCGTGCGCCAAAGTCTCTTTCACATAGGCACAGTCTCCAACAACGGAGGAGCATCCATACTCTTATGCGACGAATCCTTATTTGCGACCGTGGGGCAGGGCCTGTCATTTTCGGGGATTGAACGAGGCCTGTTGGGCAAGAGGGCCAAGAACGCACCAAGTAAGATACGATAGCCTGATACGGCATTGCATCCTGTTGCTGCCGGGCGGTGTGCTGAACACGCTTAAAGGCAAAGAGGTGATCCCTGCCAAGGAGATGGCACCCGAAGCACAGGTACATTGTGAGTGGTCATTTGTTTTTCCGCGGCGTACGTTCAGCCAAGACAGCTTGTTGCTGCAGGTGAAGGCGCCAAAGAGGCCTCCTCCATCCGTCTGCCAGGCGAGTTTGGGCGTCACAGCGGCAATGGGAGATGACTGTGATGGCTGTCCATCGAGTGGCAGTGGCATTGCTTTTTGGAGGGCAGAAAAGGGGAGGAGGGAAGAGGGGGGGGGGAGAGAGCCAGGGCAAGAGGAGTACCGTGGCAGACAGGGGTGCAGGTGCTGTGTGCACGAACGGTAGGTAGATGGCCACGGAGATGTGCTATCGCCATGCAGAGGGCTGAAATCGGTCATGATGCCAAGCGTACGATCAAACTGGCCAAGCCCAGACCGGTAAGCAAAAGGCGAACAGAGAACAATGACAAGAAAGAGCAGTGAAGGCAAGTAAGAGAATAGAAAAGAAGAGAGAGATATGTCCAAATGCAAATACTTGTATAGGAACACGCCACCGTTGCATTCGCGTAGGCAGCGCGATGCAATCGCCCGTTTTCGTCGTTTTGCTCTTTTTGCCATTCTTACCGGTCCTGACCGTCGACTCTGAGTCTTTGTTAGGGGACGCAATGGGTGTATTGGCATTGGCAGGGGTCCTGTACAACGTGTGATTGCCAGAATGACAAGTAGAGAAGTGGAAAAAATAGTACGACATACGGAGTACAGAAAAAGAATAAACGCATTGACGAAACAGGGCGCTCTGAAGAAAAAGGGAAGAAAAGTACAGAATATATGAAGAGCACACTGACATAGGTTCGACTTAAAAATAGGGATTCATGGATGGGCCATTACATGGAGCCGCAGGAGCTACCAGTTTTTTATTCCGTTGTTATCATTCTTCAGGGTTCACCTGTCTGCAACGGCGATAAAGCTCAAGATAAAGGGGACAAAAGATGCAGAACATGGTTTTGTTCACGGAGAAGAGAGGCAGGTGGTGAGAAACAATATGAAGAGCACAGAACAACAAAACACCCGATAAGAAACACTTATCTATGAAAGACTGTGACTAAATAAACGGATGAGTTCTTTTTTTAAAAAGAAAAATTAACGAGAAGAAAGGAACCGAAGAGAATTTGTTTCACGTAAAAACGAAGCAATTGTTCAGCCATGATAGCATACCCTGCCGCCGTCACCTGGCACGCACGTCTTGATCGTCAAAAACTCGACAGGCCCATTTGGCAGGCCAGACCTTGCATCGTTTTACATGCCGTGCATGTCCTGTATTCTATGAGAAAAAGAAAGAAAGCGGGCCTCACAAATAGCAACATTGCACGTCGCGGCGCTTACTTCTTCTTTTGAATAGGAACTTTTAACGCCAAATGGAAATAACATAGATTGTGCAAAAATCATTGATCTTATGACCGTTCCACCGTACATTGACCCAACAATTGAAAACAACCAACAGACACCGACACAGATTGCAACCTGCTGCAGCTGCAGCATGCCCATTTTGGACCTTGATGAACCAAAATCATGGATTTTGGGTCGTACAGAATAATTACAACCATGTATGTCGTACGCCGGTGCGGAAGAATTCTCCGCATGGCAGGCTTTGGCGCGTGTGCTTTAAACAAGGGCAGGAAAAAGAAAAGCAGAAAAAAAAGAACAATGAGGGAAAAGAATAAAAAAAGAAATAGGTGCCAGTTTCCAGATCCCCGACCGGCAGCGGCAGCGGCAACAGAAACAACTATTATAGGCCACATCAGCCTTGCCAATAATACCCTATTCTTATCGTCTCTGGCCCTAGGGCCAAGAAAGCAATCCAGGTTCAAGCGTACGCAAAGCACACCGCGCGGAACTAAGATGTTTATTCCGCGAAGTCTGCAACCTCTATGCAGGTCAACGAAAAGTCTTGGCGAAACGAGCCTGCCGATAAAGAAAGACGGGGATGGAAACCGAAGAGAATACCAACCACGGGCGGAGGTATAACTTTAAAAAAAAAACACAATATTGAGAAACATCGCCAAGTATTATGATATTATGACGGTCTAACCTCCTTTTCTTCCCTCAGCTCTTCCAGTAAACACTTGTAGCCCTGCCAAGACAGATGCGCGCTGCGGACCAATATCTTACCGCTTGCATGCGTTACTGTCTCTGGCTGTTTCCTCCTTCGATCTTATTTTGATTTTTATCCCCTCTTCACCCCGTCTCAACGTTTGTTGATTTCCTTGTTTTTCTCATATAGCTTGTCGGCGTTACGACACGCCCCCTCCATTAAGGGTCCGTCGTGCCCGATCCTCCTCGCCTCCAACAGGCCAAATGTTGCCACATGGCCTACGGGCTTGTCCGACTGTTATGAATCATATTTTATTCTACTCTCCCCTTGCTTATCACCATCGTCTACTTCTTGTCTGGCTCTATCCTTCCGCCTCTTTAGCAGATGCTTGCTTCACGCCCCCTCCTTTGTCATCCCGAGGAAATACCCCAATCCTTGGCATTATCTCATCGGCAGCGCCGGTCGGTTGCCACGGCCATATGCACGTTCCGAGAGCGGCAATGTTCGCGACGATGTGCGAGCGACCCCAGACGGAGGCCAGGGTCGTGTCTTGGGATGGACCAGATGACCGAGTGTTGTATCGGAAGCTGAGGAAAAGTGTGTGTGTGGAAAGGCTGTGATATGCAGTGAGCAGCTCGGCGAGCTAGAGCTGACATATGAAAGGCAAAACAGCTAATGGGAATCCGAAGGGAACCGATGAAACTCCAGGGAGATACTGCATATGCATGTAGGATGATTATTTCTTGCAGCAAGGAAAAAAAAAAAACCATCGTTTAAGTGGTCTCAGCCATCCCCTTGCGTGTGCGACATGTGAAGAAGTCAACAGCGGCGGGACAGGCACCAAAATCACTTCGTAAATATTAAACGAAAAGAATTTTTGCATCTCCTTTTTATTTAAAAAAATGTAACATCAAACTACATGAGACAGCCCAGGTAGAATAAAACTAAGCTTTTAATTATTCTTTCATAAAAACGGTCGTATTTGTTTATTTATTTTCGTTTGGTTGTGATATTCTGTTCATGTCCTTTATCCTCGTAGATTTCATTCGAAGAATAATAATAGTAAAAAAAAAAAGCGAGCGGCTTACAAACTTGACTGCCAGTATCAAGTCAAGTCAATGAACTGTTCTGTCGCTTGAAAATACTGAGCATGGGTATGAGAAGAAATCAAAAGATGTTGCTTTTCTTTGCCATTTTCAGAGGCCATGCCATTGCATTTGTTGTGTCGCGCGCTGTAAGATTTCGTTGAGAGGGCTGCTCTATCCTGTATAAGTTGAAATAAGGCGGGACTCGGATAAACTATCGAAATTATCCGTTCCTATGGTGCAGTGGTTAGCATGGTGCTCTTGTAAGTCAAACCAGAAATTACCCCACTGGGAAGCTGGCACTGCCGGAAAATGCAAGCGTTCTAACACCCAATCCAGATAGACTCAAGGGCGACGCAAGTCCCTTTGTTCCTATGACAGTAATGCACAGGTCGTGGGTTCGAACCCCACTAGGAACAACAATATTTTTTTGCTCTTTTGCCAGATTTTATTTTTACTTGCACGATGACGACGACCGACGGTGTGCTGTTCCTCTAGTTCTGTTTTATTAATTGATTTCTATCTACAAGTAAAAGGTCACGGCGTTTCAAAAGTCTGCGATGAAAACCAGCTCGTTGGTGAACAATTGATATTTTGACATTGTTTTCTTCTGTTTTTTTGAGTTGCTATCTGCAAACATGTCGTTACGCGTTATATAAACGTCCCCTTTCCCCCTCTTAAATCAGGGCGAATCCTGCCTCTTCCAGCTTTTTTCCGAGAGGCAGGACCGGACGCCCTTGCATGGGGAACGGCCAGAACAGCGGGTTGTCGAGGTTGTCTGCCGCCTTGGCCAGCGACGCTGACGCCGCACTGCCACCGGTAAAGAAACCCTTGGAGACGCCTGCGTCGAGCACACTCCAGGTGCAGTTGAAGTCGGACTCCTCGAGGTTGGGCGAGAAAAAGTTGAGGCTGGACGTGAGCGGGCGCAGCATGCGCTCGTTGTCGCCGTCTTCGACGGGCGCGCCGCTGGTCGACTTGGTGACGGGCGCAATGTGCACGTCAATGTTCCATTTCTTGGCCAGGTAGCGCAAGATGTTGAGCGCCTGCTCGGCGAAGTGGTGGCAGGGCACCATTTCGGTGAGGTCGGCGATGCCGCGGTTGATGGAGTCGATGGCGCGGGAGTCAAGCTTGGTCGCGCCGCGGCCCGGGCTGGGGCTGTTGTTGCTTCTGCCGCTGCCCGAGCTGCCGCCGCCATTTCCGCCATGACTTGCGTTACCACCGCCACCGTTCCCGCCACCGGCGCTGCTGCTCCCGCTGCCACCACTGCTGACGCTGCGCATGCTGTGGTCGTCGCCCTCCTTGGGACGACGGGCGAGGCCGGCGGACCCCTTGGAAGCCATCGCGGCGCCAATGTCGCCGCCCGGTGGCATTTCGGCCGGCGTGGATGACGCGCCAATGGCCAGGTGCATAATAGAGGAGGTGAGAACAAAGTAGGGCACAAAGGACGGCGTCCGTTGTAATGTGTAGAGTTGGGAGTAGGAGCGGAGCAGGCCTTGGATGGCGTCGGCGGCCTGAAGACAAACATCCTTTGGCATGATGCTGGATCCGATGATACGGAGCTTGATCAGAGGCCGGAAGAGCAGCAGTATCGCGAAATGGTAGTACATGCTGTGGGAGAGGGACAACTGTTAGTGTTGTATCTTGCGATAGTAGCGTGTGGAACTGTGTGCGACTTACTGGGCGAACAGGACAGCGGGGGTGAAGTTGTATCCGAGCCGCAAGACTTCTGGTATGGAGTCGTACCAGTTGAGATACTTTGTGTAGATGTGGAGGAGATCACGGCTGGTGAGGGGACGACCGGGAGAATGAAGAATATAAAGTGACTGGTGAACAAGCTCGCTGAGCTCGCAAAAGCACTTGTACACGGAGCGCACGTTGGACGGTTGTTGGCAGGATCGCTGGAGCGGTGTACCATCGTCTGTGTAGGGAATCCACTGCGAGGCCTCGATGTCACCTATAATTGCAGGTTTTGGCGGTAGGAGTGGGAAGCACGAGCACTGGGGAAGGGATCCTGTGGCAAGGGACCATGCGCTTGGAGAAGAAGGAGTGTTAGTGTTCGACCTAAGTGTCTTTTTTTACTATGTGGGATGGCACTCACTGGTCGAGGGCAAACGCGCCCCAAAACGTGGCGGCTTTCACGGCAATTTCGTCTTCGTCGCCGTCGTCGTTGCGGATTTGGTGGAGGCCCATCTCAATGGCCAACCGGATGCTCTGGCCGGCATAGTACCAGCTCTCCGAGTCGCGCCCGCAGCTTGCCTCTCTTATCGACATGATGCCCAGCGCCTGGATGGTGGTCAGACTGTGGTGGTTTTCCTCGAGATAAAACAGGCGCTGGCACTCCTTGAAGAAGTGGTCGCCCGAGGTGTAGGGGTCGTCGGGCACGGCGCGCGTGTTGGGTTGGGTGGAGAAGCGGCAGCCGAGGGCCAGCAGCGCGTTCACCAGGATGGGCGAGCAGTAGCGCTGGCGGCCCTCTTGGAAGTCGTGCAGGAAATGCTCTTTGCTGAGCGAGGCAAACGTCGGGTATTCCCAGCAAAAGTAGAGCGCCAGCAGGTGTTGGACGAGGTTGAGGTCTTCGGAGATGTCGGTCCACGTCGTGGTCGGCGACTTGAGGTCCGGCTGGGCGGGGGCGAGGATTTGGTCGACGCCGCGGTACCGTGGGAACTCGCCCGAGCCCATGCCGCTCATGCCGCCCATGCCGGCCATACCGCCGCCGCCGTTGCCGGACTGGTCGTCAGGCCCGATGCCCTCCACCCAGGACCCCACGCGCGACTCGGGCGGCACGTTCCATTCCTGGCGCGAGTCGCTCTGGGTGGACGGTGCCTGGCTGGTGGCTGAGTACGGGTCACCACCCCAGGGGCTGCCGTGTTGCTGGTTCAGCTGCTGCGCGTGATGTTGCTGGAGGTGCGATTGGTGCGGTTGGTGTTGCTGGTGTTGGTGGAGCGACTGATGTTGCTGATGCTGCTGCTGTTGGTGTTGTTGGGGTTGTAGATGCTGTTGTTGCTGCTGCTGTTGGTGTTGCTGCTGCTGCTGGTGCTGCTCACTGATGCTCTGCCTTGAGCCAGGATCGCCAGACCCGCCACCGCTCGACTGCCCACCCTGGATCGATGCTAGTCCTGGCGAGAAGGGCGAGTATGTTGGGGCCTCGCCCCCCGGGAACGCGCTCGGGAGCGGACGCTGGAATTGTGGGGGCGCGGAAGCCGGGGTCGAGCCGACCGGTTGTAGTGATGCAGCCGTGGAGGCAGCCGTCGGTGGCGCGCCCGTGTCGATCCATTCGGAGATGCTGTCCACCGTCTCGCCGTTGTGGAGCCGGTTCAACACGTCCTCCCATATTCCCGGACGGTTGAGCGCGGAGATGACGGCGTCGCTGGATCGTTGGCGCCTGCGCAGGGTATCCAACTCGCTGCGGAGGTCTTCTTTCGACTGGCGAACGGGTAGTTCGTATATGCACTCGACGTCCCGCTGGACCCGGCAGCGGCCGCATGGTCGCCTTCCGTCGCACTAGGGAGAGCAGGTTGTTAGTATAATTTCAGAAGAGACTGCCACAGGGACTGGCACAGATTGTATGCACCCACCTTGACGCGCTTTTTGCGACATTCGTTGCAGGCATTGGGCGTGACCACGCCGATGCCGCGTCGCCGCTTGGACAGCTGGCTCTGGGAGAGGGGTGTGCCTGCCGCGGAGGACGCGCCCGGGGCCGATTCCGACTCGGGCGCAGCTCGTTGCTTGCCGCGCGAGGCGTTGTTTTGGCCGCCAGCCGAGGTCGGTGTTGTGATGGCCCCCTGGTTCGAGAGGTCTTCATCATTGGCATCCATGCTGTATGGTGGTGGATGCGCCTGCAGCAAGGGCGCGCTGGGTCGAGAATGTAGGAGGAAGTGTGGAAGTGGAGGTGAGATGTGGCAAGCTGTCGAGGTTTACCGGCACCGTGCGACGACAGAAGGAAAAGAGGGAGAGCAGCCTGGGGATGTAGACGAAGGAGAGACCATTCTCTCGTGTTCTCGGGTCTGGGGATAGTTGTGCACGCGCAAGATGGCCCAGTGCAGGATAAGGTCTTAGGCGGAAGCTTTGCTGCTGCTGCTGTTTGGTGGCTGTCGTCGTTTGCTCGTTTGTTCGCAAGCGACGATGCAGGCTTGCGTTCGTGCAGTGTTTTGTCGTGCGCTGTGAATGTTTACCGGCTTTGCGGTCAGGATTCAGCGGTAGTCTGGGCGCATTGGTCTGTGTTCTGATCCTTGTGGCAGTTGAAAAAGGCGGGAGGGGTAGGGCATTATGAATTGGGTCAATTGGGGGGGCGACGAGGCAAACAGTTCCAGATGCAGGGGTGCGGTTGTGGGGATATGCTGGTTGAGCCGCTGGGGTGAAGCTATCGACAAGTAACAAAGGAGACACGCCAAAACGCCACAGAAAAAAACTTGCGTCATTCGAGCCCGGTAAAACGGTGAAAGGGGCAGGCGGTGCGTGGGATGGGCGGCAGCTTATGGCAGCTCACTGCGGGCTAGTGTTCTGGAGGGCAGGAGCTCCCTGAGCGCGCTCGGGTCGTGTGAAGTGCCACGGAGGCAGGAGCGATGGACAAAGGCGTTGGTAGCGCTCTGGCGCCGTCGAGAGTCTTAGCTCAGTGGCTCCAGTGGATTAAGACACTGGCTCTATGTTTGGCGCATCCCTTTGCCGTTGTCCGCTGGAAGGGGCAGGTGCTGGTTGGCGCTTGCCATCATTAACTGCCCGCTTGTCGTTCGGTTTTTGAACGCTGTCCCCTCTTATTGTTGCTATTTTACCCCATTATCCCCCCCCGAAATGACCTGCCGATGACGAAATAGGGTATATTCTGCTCCCCTAAGCCTTTGGCGTCTTTACTGAAACCACTAGATGAAATTGCGCATAGCTGCCGGCGAGTTTGGGTGCACTCGAGGAAGGAGCTTTCCAAAGAGGATTGTATTTCAAAACACAGCAGCGAGGCGAAAACACCAAAAACGGAAGGAGGAGCCACCGGCGAAAACAAGGGCGGAGCTATGGCACGCTGTGTTACATGCGCTATTCTAGTAGGGAACCGCGCTCGTCGGCGGCACATGGCCGGCAAAGACATTTTGCGGTGCTGTACGCTCAGCGACCAACCTGTTTCCCCGTTTCCTTCCCAGACGACGTCATAACCAAACCCCCCCACCCCGATCACGTACGATTCTCACCGGGGAATTGACTCTCGAAAGCGGCCGAGATTGAGGCTCTTTGGTCTCTTTGATGTGTGCCGAAGTAAGAGCCAAGCCAGAAAAAGTGAAGTAGAATTAATGAGGGTCTTTTGGGAACGTGCAGCGCACGTGCTGATGACGTCGGTAAGGGGACTCGGATTACATCCGTTCGCTTTTATCGTTCTGTTGTTTGTCAAACGGTCCCAACTGCCGCTTTCCGTCTTCGCGCCTTGCCGCCTTGCCGTGTCATTCCCACCTGCCATTAGGGACAGTGACAGGCGACAGGTACTTTGCAACGACGCTTGGGACGCACAAGCAATACACGCTCGAGGGGACTGTCAAAGCTGCCAAGGGGGGCGAAAGAGAGAAAACTCAAAAAAAGGAGCAAAGTCCATTGTCCGTTATGCTATCCCATGCAAACACGTGCGTAACCTCGATAACCAAACACAGTTTTCCTCTGATAAAAAACCAAGTATTCTTTCTCATTCCGTATAATAAACATGTGCCCGCAAAAACCTATGCTCCAACTCCCTCTAACCCATTTCCAGAAACTGCCTCGCTAAGATTTGTTGTTATGATACAAAATATTCTTATTCTTCCCCACACTCGACTGTAGGACAAGTCCCAGTAGATCTAGTAAACCTTGCTCGGGCTGCGGCCAGCCTTGGTTGGGCTGCGCTCGCGCTCGCCCTTGCTAGGGCTCCGCCGGAAAGACGGCGTCTGGGGCGGCGGCATGATCGCCGCGCGTGGCACGTCGGGCGAGCCATCGGTGTCGGTTGGCGTGTCGGGCTGCAGCATGAACTCGCGCCGGATGTGGCGCGGCGTCTGGCCGATCGGCGCCCAGATGTAGGCCTGGTTGGGGTCCTGGGACGACGGCAGCGACGACGGTCCCGGGGGACCGCCCACCGGCTGCGACGTGTACGCGTGCTGCGAGGGCAGGTTGGGTTTGGCATTGTCGACAAACGCGGCGTCGCGGAAGCGGCTGAAGCCCATATTGCTGGCTAGAATCACCGCCAGCATGGCCGACAAAATGAAGCCCTAATGATATGGTTAGTAAGGCTGGTGTAAACGAGTGAAAAGTAAATAAAATCGGGTATGGAGGGCGACCTACCCAAGCCTTGAAGCTCATGACACCGACAAACTCGTTGATGATCTCGGCCACATTCTTGGCTGACACCTGCAGCTTCATCACGCTCGACGGGTCCTGGTTCATGCACACCTCCCACTCGTTGCACATCACGTTGAGCGCCGGCAGCCGCTCGTTGATGGGCGCGCAGCGGTTCTTCGTGTACTCGTGCGCGCAGTCATTCATTTGCGCCAACAGCCTCGACCGCGCCGCGTCCGCCGCATGCGAAATGTCCGCCCGCATCATCGAGATGCCGCCCCAGACAAACCACATCACGACCGCCATGAAGAACACGTTCATCCCCAGCTGCACCCACCATGACAGGATGAGCGGCACGTTGGGGTGATCGTGGATCGCCGAAAACAAGTTGCCGATAGCACCCCGCTTGGCAAGCTTCCCATCCCCTCCCTGGCCACCTTCCCTCGACTGCCCGCCCCGGCGGCCCTTCTTGCCGTCACCACCTCGCCTCCGCTGCGACCGGTCGCCGTCCGTCCATTCGCTCGCGTCCGAGTCGTCCGACTCGTCCGATGTGTAGTTGTTGTGGTGCCGTGAGCGTACGCTGCCCACATCCTTGTCGCCCAGCTGCCGCTTACGCTTCCGTACCCGATCTCGCCGGCCAAAGAGGTGGTCGAGCTTGCCGCGTGGCACAGCGCCACGCCCGGACGCGTGGCTGGATGTCGGTCGTGAGGGCGAGGTTTGCCGCTGCTGGCTCTGTTGTTGGGAGGAGTATTGTGGGGACGCAGGGGAGTCGTTTTCGTCGTGGAACAGTTTCCGGTTGACGACGGAAGCAGGCGTAATGGTCGCATGGGCAAACTCGCGGTCGAACCGCTCATAGTCGGGCGTGTCCTCGGCTGCCATGGACACGTCGCTCTGCACGGCCGGGCTCTCCTCGGCACCTGAGCACTCGGAAAAGATCTCGTCGGCGCGCTTCTGTGGTGTCGTGAACGCCGGGTTGCGGAAGGGCGACGCGGACGGGTAGCATTTGGTCGAGGGCGGGTTGAAGATGGAGGAGCTTGGTGGGCGTGGGAACTGCTGCTTTGACGGCGAAGGGGGGTTTGCGAAGGAGGACGACGCCGCCTTCGATCCGACGGCGGCAAAGGGATTGACCGACTTGGCCGGCCTTGACGGCGACTCTGAGCCAAACGAGGGACCTGACCTGAAGTTAGCAAGACATAATTTGGGAAGGGCAGAAGAACGCAGAAGGGGCTTCACAAGACATACCCATAAAGGGTCTCTGGGGGATCTGCGAGAACGGGCTAGAGACGTCCACGGGCCCGCGGTTGTTCTGGTATTCCCAGTCCATGTGTCCTTCGTAAGTCCTCCGATCCATCGTGATGGCGATCAAAAGAGAACTGGTGCGATTTTTGGTGTTGGTTTCTGTTGCGTCCTCAGGCAATGTTATTTTGGTCTGGGGAACGAGAACGTGGGAGCGAACGTGGGAGCGAACGTGGGAGATGGGCGGGACGTCGGATAATAAAGCTCAAGACTGGGCGCGGCTTTGTTTGTTTGCAATTCCCATGCACGGTGGACGTGCCGTGAACAATTGTGTGCCGTGGGCCTGTGGTCTTGTCGCCAAAACTTTTTGGTGGCACGGTGTTCTGTAGGCGCCTGTCGTCGGTGGCAACGGGCCTGGAGCTCTCCGCCTGTAAACAAAGCCAAAACAGGTCTGACCAGGGCCTAGCCGGTCGAGGGCTGGTATGCAGCTGCACCCTTGCCTCAGGCACCCAAATGCAACTATGCCATTCCAGAGATCGAGCACATGATATGTCACGTGCGTCAAAAAAGTCAGCCTAGCGCCTGGACAGTCCGCGCCGAAGCAACGCGATTTTGACAAGGAGTGCTAGCAAGGTGCTGTTCAGATCGTCCTTTGTGCCTTCAACTTTTCCGGCGCCTTTGAGCCTCGTCCGTTTGCCGCCATCTCTCCTCGCACTCTAATCGAACTCTTGTGTTTTAAACGAGAATTTTACGCACTTTCAAATCTCCAGTTCGACTTTTTTGGTGCATTGCCTTAGATTGTTCCATCACGACAAAATCTAAGAGCTCGCTGAGCGCAAAGACGACACCCACCACCAGACACATCACGATGGCCGACGACGCATCCTCGCCGGCTGCTCCGCCGACGCCGGAGAAGGCCATATCTCCTAGACCAAATTCCGACGGCGACGATGATGCCGCCAAGGCTGCTGCCACCCCCGAAGCTGCCGCATCCGACCCTGCTGGTCCTGATGCCGGCTCTGTCGCTGGTGATGACGCCGAGGACGATGACGACGACGAAGCACCGCAGACGGGCAAGCGCAAGGCACGCAAAGACGGTGACGAGAGTGGATCTGGCGACGAGGGTGAGGAGGAGGAGGAGGAGGAGCAGCTGTCGGATGTCGACGAGGACTTTGAAGACTATGACCCGGCCACGGCCGAGATTGAGCAGCGACCAGTGACGATTGACGAAGAGGCTGCACGCGGTCTCAAGGCAACGAAGCGCAAGCGGGGCGGCGATGACAAGACACGGAAGCCCAAGGAAGGGCGGCGGGAGAAGAAGCGGCGCCCAGCGGGTGGTGAGGGCGGTGCGGCTTCGGGAGCCGGCGACAGCGACGAAGAGGCGGAGGCGACGGCGGCAACAAAGCGGTCGCGTAGATCGCGGGCCGACGACGGTGCTGCATCTGCACCTCGGCGGAAGAAGTCGGCGTCGCCCGAAATCAACGAGGAGGACCTGACGCCCGAGGAGCGCCGGAAGCGTGCCCTGAACCGGGCCATTGACCTGGCCATCCGCAACCCCAACAAGCGGAGGAGAAAGCAGGACGAAGATGTGAGTTACGATGGACGATGAACGATGAGATTATAGAACGACGGGATATGAATGCTAACCACCGTGCTGAACGACAGGACCTCGAGAAGATGGCCGATGAAGAGATTGCGCAGCTCAAGATCCGCATGGAGCGCGCGTGCATGGCCGACATCGAAGCCCGTGCCGACGGCCGCCCCGCCGTCAACAAGCTGCAGCTGCTGCCGCAGGTGCTGTCGGTCCTCAACCGCAACGACATCCAGGAGACCATCCTCGATCCGGAGACCAACTTTTTGCAGTCGCTCAAGTTCTTCTTGGAGCCCCTGAACGACGGCTCCCTGCCCAGCTACACCATCCAGCGCGACATCTTCACGTGCCTGACGCAGCTGCCCATTGAGAAGGATGCCCTGCTCAGCAGCGGCATCGGAAAAGTCGTTCTCTTCTACACGCGCAGCAAGCGCGCCGAGCCCGCCATCAAGCGCATGGCCGAGCGCCTCGTCGGCGAGTGGAGCCGGCCCATCCTCAAGAAGACGGACGACTTCAAGAAGCGCCACATTGAGACGCGCGAGTACGACTACCGCGCCGCCCGCTTGGCCGAGCAAAAGGGCGCCATGAGCGGCACCGGCAGCCAGTACACGCACACGCTAGCGGAGCGGCCCATGTCGCGCTTTGAGCTGGACCGCGAGATGCAGCTGGCGCCGCCCGTGGTCAATGCGAACCGCGCGACGCCCGTGGGCCTGCCGCAGTCGTACACGATTGCACCCAAGAGCACGTTCGACGGGCACCGCGGTGCGGACTATCGGCCGATTGGCGCGAGCAGTGTGGCGGCCTTCCAGCGGATGGCACAACGAGCCAAGATGCGGAACAAGAAGAAATAGACGGAGAGCGACGCGGATGGCGCAAGAAACAAGGGTGGCGTGTGTGCAGGGCGAGGATGTTGGTTTTCTTTTCTTTTCTAAACGGTACTGGTCTTCGCGGGTGACAATTCTTTTTTTCTTTCTTCATTTCTATCTTGTCTTGTTTACACTATTGAGTTTGTCATGGCATACGGGTCGTTTTTATGCATCCAGTTTGCCCATCATCGCTTGTCTCTTTTTTTGCTTGCTCATTTCTTCGTTTCCTCTTTTTCTTTCTGTGGAGTGGGCGTTCTTCGGTCGTGAGGTAAAACGCAATAAAATCCGGGTCACCAAAACTGCCTCGCTTGTCAAGTGCTTTCCATGGTTCATCGTTTGCACCATGCTATGGGCGCAAAATTCTCTTGTTTTCTATCTACTATCTAACCTGTCGTCACCTGGAACGATCACAACGTCGCACTATCGCGTAATGAACATATTTGTACTCAACAGGACATGATGAAGGAAACCAGACCGCTCATAGTAGTCATGGCTTCAAAGTGTAAAAGAAAGCAAATCAAATCTATCTTGCAACCTCGAATGTAACGAAATATGTTCTGGGGAAGGGGAAAGGAGACAATGAGCTCTGAATGAGACACACAAAAATGTTGAGTAAGCAACAGAAGGGAAACGTTTCGTCGTGACAACAGAGGCATATATATATGTGATGACAAGAAGACTCTGGAAACATATATAACAGCAGCGAATACCGAAAAACAGGATGGTCCTCCAACACCGATGATACACATGAAAAAGCAGTAGAACAATGACAGAACGATAAAACGAAGGAAAAAGGCTTCTTTCCATGACACCATGTTCATAAAAATGCTCAGATGCCAGTGTAGACGCGGACGAATGTAGTATATAGCACGCAACCACAAATGAAGATACAAAGAGAGATGGAGAAGCAGAGGTAGGGAAAAAGGGAGAGGAAAAGGGGAGAAACAAAAACATCCAAAAAGTCCAAAAAAATGTATTTTTGTCATCAGTGCCGCTAAACAGTGCTCTTCTTTCATGTTTGTTCCGTTTTCCTCCCCTCCACTTCTCATTGTCTTCCCTTCGCTCCATCCCTTTTCGTCTCCTCGTCTTCTAGCCGTTTATCGTTTCCGCACCTCGGTGGCCCACCCGTCAATGCCCTCGCCTCGACTGCCCACGGGAATGCCGTCAATGGCAACCGTCTGCATGCCGGGCGTGTCTTCGAGCCACGGGTGGGAGGCCATGCCGCCGGCGTTGGCGCGCTTTTCCGGCACGAGCTCGAGGAGCGGCAGCAGGAAGTCGGCAATGCGCCGGCCCTCTTCGTCTTTGAAGTGGTACTTTTCACGCAGCACATCGGGCAGGGCCCAGTGGCGGAGACGGTGGATGTTGCGCAGGTCACCTTTTCTATTAAAGATCTCTTGTGACCACTTGCCCGAAAGGCAGAGCGACTTGGGGAAGGGGCCGAGGAGCTCGATTATCTGTGCAATGTGATCGTCGTCTTTGCCGTACTTTGTGCCGGACTGCGGGTCGAAGAGGTAGTCACCAGTAATGAGCTCGAAGACCTAAAAGACCCGGTTAGTACGTAAAAAAAGAGACGTCACATAGACAGACCTTTAAATCCAGGGAGACCTACCATCGCTGCCATGCTCCAAACGTCTGTGCTGGCGCCCCATTTGGCGCCCAGGATGACCTCGGGAGAACGGTATTGGCGAGTCTGAATGTCGTTGGTAAAGTGGTGGTTGACCCAACAAGCGTTGCCAAGATCGGCAATCTTGACGCTGATGATGTCAACACTGATCTGGTGTTCTTCGGCTTTCCGCTTGTCGCCGGCGCTGGACGGGCTGCTCGAAGAGGAGGGGGTGGAGGAGGTTTTGCCGAGGCTGACGCTGGACACTTCTTTGGCAAGGATGTCTCTACAGAAGTGGTTAGTTTGGGGGGGCTTCCTTGGGCGAAAGAAGCTTTTTGATAGACTTGGAGAGGGGACTTACTCTGTCTTTTCCCGCTTCTTCTGGAACTCTTCAATCCCTTCTTCCTTGTGGTAGTCCAAGTCGTGTTCTGATGAGGAGAAGTCCTTTTTGTGAGAGTGGGAAGAGGCTGCAAAATCGGTTAGTATCAGCATCCAAATGAAACGCACTGCGGGCACAAAGAGAAAGGACAGAGAGCTTACAGTCATGAAGCATCTGGCCGAGACTGCTGTGTGAGCCCGGCGTCGCAAAGGGCGTGTTATGCCCAAAGCTGGCGTTTAATGGCGAAGGCAGCGGCTGGCTGCCTGTGATGAGGGTCCGTCTCCTCCGGCGACCATTGCGATTGTTTTCCTTATCTGAAGACTCGGTCTTAACGACCTTCTTCACAATCTGCTCGACGTCGCCGATTTCGATGAGGACGTTCTCGGGCTTAAGGTCGGTGTGAATGATTCCACACTCGCGGTGCAGGTAGTCCAGGCCGAGGAGGACCTGCTTCGTGATCTGCTTCACTAGGTACATGGGAATGCCGCGGTGGTTCCACTTCTTGATGAGGCCGAGCAGGGTCTCGCCCAGGACCTCAAACACCATGCACACGTGGGTGCCGTTCGGGCCCTTGTGCTCAAAGGAGTCCAAGAGGCTGATCACATGCTTGCGGCCCGGGTGGTCTGGGTTGGCCTGCACGATCTTGTTGAGGAGCTTGATCTCGTCGACGGCGGTCTCGGTGTAATGGGCGGCTGAGCGCACGACCTTCAGGGCCACGTGCTTGCCGGTGACGTTGTCGCGCGACAGCCAGACGGTTGAGAAGTGGCCCCAGCCCAGTTTCCGGACGACGGTGTATTTGCCATCTTTAAATTTCTCGCCGATCTGAACGGGGTGGTAGCCGCCCTTGCAGTAGTCTTCGGAGTCTTCTTCGTCGGCGGTGTTATCGGCGGCGTCATCGACCGAAGACGACGAGGTTGGGGAGTGATTTAAGCCAGAAATGTGTGAGGATCTAGAGTCGAGGCAACGGCGCAGATGCGCAACATGTTAGCGGGACTGTTGTTGCGATTCACGATAGCAGACAGGCACAAACTGGGTGTCGAGTTATGGGTAAACGGCGGCGCAGCTGACAGATGCAAAAGAAAAGTGGGGGGAGGGGCTGTTGCTGCAGGGGGGAAGCCGTTCTCAAGGGCAGCACGCATGAAGGTCACAGATGATGGAAGAAGTGTTTGCCTCGGCGAAGACGAGAGGCGGACATCATGAGGGTGAATGGGGGGGAGCAACAGGTAGAGTAAAGGGGAAGGGAGGTTAGAAGCCGGACCTTGACTTTGGCGGTGGGTCTCGCACGTCGCGAAGACTGGGGAGGAGACTCTTCAACATGGGGGGCGGTTGGGAGCAAATAGCGCGTTGGGTAGAAAGAGAAGGGAACAATGTGCAAAGAGGGAAAAGACGGAGAGGGAGACAGGAGAGAAAGTGAAGAACGAGGCAGGGAAGCACCAAAGGTAGTGCGCATCAGAGACGGCGATGCGCAGCCATGGAAGTGAAGTACAGTCGAAAGTAGATGGGAGCGCTTATACCGGGGTAAGAAGAGTAGGCAAGCTTGGGGGGTAGGCCAAGGTACTGCTCATGGTCTAGAACCAGATATGGGGCAGAGAGGGGAGGGCAGATATGGGATGAAGATGGAGGTAAGGAGAGCAGCACGCGAAAGCAGTCGGCCAGTGACGAGGTAAAGAGGTCAGGACGTTCAACGGGACGAGGTAGAGGTGAAGGTAGAGCAGAGGTGGAAGAGAGGTGAAGGATACGAGGTTGGGTAAAGAGACGAGGCAAAGAGGTGCAAAGAGGTTGTCAAGGGTCTGACAGAACGAACGTGCGCAAAAGAGCGGGATAAGACAGAGACAGTGAGACACGAGCCGGGGAAGGGAAAAGACAAAGAGAAAGACGGTAGGTGGTGGTGGGCAAGGCGGTGGGCAGGCAAAAGCAGGCAAAGGCAGGCAAAGACAAGGCAACAAAACGCACGGAAGCGGAGAGTAGGGCAGAGCACCATTGGCGGCTGGCCAGTCCAGAGCAGAGACGCCGACGCAGACGACAGGGAATAGGCGACGCAGGAGACGCAGCAGACGCATCAGACGCAGGAGAAGGAGGGGAGACGAGTTGCGGGTGCAGGAGCTGATTCGTGCATGCGCCTTTTCCGGTTCCCTTTTCTCTTCTTTTTTTTTCGTCTTTCTTTTTTTCCTTTTTCTGTTTGTTGTTCCTTCTTTCATCTTTTCGTTGTTTTTGGTCTTCGCTCGCGTTTCTGTTCCCTCATTTTCGCTCCTTTCGACGTGTCATGGTCGAGTACTTTGTCGCTTCGATCGGTCTGCATTGCATGTGCTCGTTTTTTCTTTCGTCTGTCTGCTTGTCTCGTTGTCTGCAGTCCACGTTCTTGTTTGTTTGCTCTTTTCTGCTGGGCCTCATGTCGCATCTGTACTCTGTACTCTGTCCTCTGCCTTCCGCGCTCTGCGTCGCTCGGGATGAGTGCATGTGCTCCGCCCCCATTGGGAAGGGAGAAAAGGTAAAAGTGACGGGGTAAAAGGGGCCAAGGTCGCATAGAATCGGTTGTGTGCGCATGTCATTGGGAGGGGAATGGAAAATGGAAAACGAAAAACAAATCACGTAAAAAGCACAATAAGACAAAAAGACAAGAAATCAAAGGCCAAGGCAGCACAATGCCAACTCACCCTTCTGTGGTTATGATCGGCTTGAGGGCGTCTTTCTTCCGCTTCTTGATCGAGCCCGCGTTGGCGCTGTCACCGTTGGCCGGGGCCGATGCCGGGCTTGTTGTCGGGTCCGTCTGCAGCGTCGGCTGTGCCGGCGGATCGGCCGAGGAGGTCGCGCCGTTCATCGTGGGCGGTCGGGGAGGCGATTGTAGTTGCAAAAGGGGGGAGAGAAGAAGTGCGATACGCGAAGGAGACAACGCGCACACAAAAGTGTGATTCTGGAGTGGGATATGGGGATAAGCAAAAGTGAAGCGCGCGCTGTTTATTAGTCGCCCGGGTCGCTAACTAGTGCCAATGTTCGACACGCTCTGGTCGTAATTGGAGGTCAAAAGGGGGGCGGAGGCGGACGTAATGGTAGCGGCAGCGGTTGCGGTGGTGGCAGCGGCTGGCGGTGGTGGTTGGTGCAGAGCGCTGGGGCGGGTGGATGTGATGTGCAGGCTGTGATGGGGGGTTGAGTTGAGTTGAGTTGAGAAGAGAGCGCAGACAGGGCCTGGATTGGATGGCGGGGCTGTTTCTTAATTTTCCTGGTTCCTTTTGTTGGATGCTTTTTTTTGGGTCTGGGTTCTGGTGAGTCTGGTGCGATTACTCGCTCGGTGTCTGCAGACAAGGAGACAAGGAAGCTTTTGCAGTAGGTGGGGAGGGGGTGAGGGGCGCTTTTGCAGCGATGGCGTCTTAGTTTGGCGGTTTGTAGGGGTGGAGGGGCGGCTGGTTTTGGAGATTTGGGTGCGATGCGCTTGGCTTGGCAGTTCTTGCGCGCGCTGCAGTTCAGTGGCAGAGTGGGTTTTGCTGCTGGTGGGTTTGGGTTGTCGCGGAACCGGCTTTGCGACGCAGTATCATGCTCTTGTTTTCGAGCTGTACAGAGTTTATGCGAACCACAATGCGATAATTCGAATCTTGGGGTCTGCTTTCTTCAGTATGGTCAAATCTCGCTCGTCTGGTGTTCTTGTCTTCGACTCGTCTTATCGGCCGTGAGCCTCGGTCGCGCAGGCGCGTGCTGTTGGTGTCGTTACTGGATCGACATCGAAGACTTGCAGATTGCAAATCGCAGGAGGACAGGTCGGACAGCCCGGGATCGAAAGAGACCTATCAGGGAATCGCTCTTGATCAAGGGGCCAAAGAAGCCAAGGGAGTTCGGTGGCTGCAATGAGGAAAGCTGTTTGTCGGCGCGCACGCGTTGGTGTATGGGGGCGGGGGACGCATCGGCAAGCTTCCCAGTGCGATAGAGGTGGTCCGAGAGGAGGAGGGGTCCTGTCAGTGTTGATGTGCGCACGGCCGGATTGGTGGTGCAGCGCGTGGGTGAGTGAGGACGTTGGCAACGAGAAGACGGGGAGAAGAAAGGAGGAACGGAAGATGCTGAAAACAGAACGAGAGATGAAACTGGCGATGGCCCAAGGGGGAAGGAAGCACCATCAGCACCGGCGGCAAGTGCGAAGCAGACGTTATGGCGGGGCGCGGAAGGTACAGCCCAGTCCCAGGTTTTCAGGTTCCCAGCTCCGAGCTGCCCAACACAAACGTCGTGCGACTAGCGCTGGGAATGGAAGGAAGCTGTCAGCCACAGTGCCGGTCCTTCCCTTGAACCTGCCTTGTTTAGGATATCACGCTGCATATTCCGACTCGGTTCTGTCGCTGTTTCCACAATTGCTTGTTCATTCATGACGGCAAGTCCAGCCAAAGGTCTCCGCAAATCACCGCCAATCCGGCGCTGAGAAGAGGCACGTTTGCGCTAAAGAAATGCAGCCGCATACAGTGTCTACAGTGTGATGCGCACTGTCATTGACTCGACGTTTTTGGGCAGGTACGAAGTACGGAGTACGTTTGATGAAGATTTCGGCAGGCGCGATCCGGGCTCCTCCCTTTTTTGTCTCAAATCTAGATCGCCCAGAAAACGAAAACAGAAAGATAAAAAGGGAAGACACTCTCCAAGAACAAAAGTCATCAATTGAGCCAACCAAGAAACACGAAATAACACTCAGCTGGCCGAATCTTTGCGCAAGCGCAACCGCGCCGATCGGCGACACATCCGGTTCCGTCCTAGAGGTGCGGTGTCTCTCCCTTCTGGGCTGTCCTTATTTTGTCTCTGATGGACGAATAGCTGCACAATAGCCGCTGATCACCACAGGGGAAGGCGCTGTTGGAGGAGGACAGGACTCGAGGCAATTGCGCACGCACGGTCTGAGATTTACAGAGCCACCTCTTCCTCCAACAGCAGTTGTCTGTTGTTCCAACACCACAACTCTTCGTTCGACATCGCCACAATCGCCACTATATACGGCCAACCGGCAGCCCAGGCACGGAAACCTGAAAAGAAGAAGGGCCAAGGCCTGGAAGGCATGCTCCGAGCGGTGTTGTGTCTCGTGTTCACTGTCTGGCCGGCTGTTGTGCGATGGGAAACGCTTGCGAGTGCAAACTTTCCAACTGTCCACTATGTCGTACAATTTTTGCAGTTGTGCAACATTGGGGGCCCGCTGCTAGCTGTCAGAAAATGTGAAGTGTGTCTAGAGACACGATATCACGGGCCTTGGGTGCGGCATCGAGGGCGCGAACCAGTGTTTGCGCATCAAGCGATGCGGCGGTGTTCGTGGTGTTCGTGGGGTAAAAATAACTATTCTCCTCATGGATTCCTTTGCCTTCATTTTTCCGCATCTTCTTTTCTGATATGTTTATCTCCCTATACCTCTCCGCCTACCTTATTCTCTTCCCCACTGGGACATGCCTAAAGGCAGTGGCGACGCAATATGTGCGGCTATTTCAGCCCGCATCGAAAAAGGTTCGTTCTTTGATCCGCTAGATTGGACGAGAGGGCCAAGAGATCGAGTATTGGGGCGCTCTTTACTGTGGGCAAGCCAGGAAAGGAGAGAAAAGATAATGTACCTTTCGGCATTTTTCTAGAAAATGGACGTTCCGGTTGGGTCGGCCTAGTATTTTGCTTGAGAGTGTATATTGACCAACCTTGTTCATCCTATCTTGTGCACCACGATGCTACCGTTTGGACTTCCGTGATCCAGCTGATCTGTCGCCTCTTCTTTCCTTGTCGTCGCAATTATCTCACTAGGAACGACCATTGCTGCCATCTGTACATATTCGCCTCTAGCTCGTCGTCATGCGTGCTCCTCGACAGCATCCTGCGCTGGCGGCGATCACTTGGACAGCCTTGGTTCTTCCCCTCGCCTGCCTGCTCTTTGGGAGCACAGCAACGGCCGATGTCGTCATCCTGCCCGGCGGCGCGCCCCGCCTGTACAACGGTCCACCCGGTGCCATGTCGCTCGACGACTTCTACCGGCGCAGCGCCGCCAACGAGTTTGTCAACGCCAGCAGCGACGTCCAGGTCCTCATGGCCGTCTACGACGACAGCACCTTCCAGACCGCCAACCAGGTCCTACCCTCGTCCGAGAGCTTTGTGCGCGGCGCCCTGCAGGCCTGGGCCGAGCACCTGCACTTGGTCCTGCGGCCCGACGAGGTCTGGTTCACGATCCTGTCACAGCTTTTTTTTTATGTTGGCAGCCACCGCAACGAGACCGCCGCCATCTACAACCCGCCCCTGCCGGGTGCCGAGCCCATGACGCTGACCGACTTTGAGTGGTTCCGCGTCATCCAGGACTTCAAGTACGAGGCGGAGAGCCACTGCCGCGCACCCTGGCTGATGTTGTGGGCCATGCCCAACTTTACGACTTCGACCGTCGTCGACGAGATGACATCCACCGTCTTCATGCTCGGCCAGAATGAGGCACACCTGGCCGGCCTGCGACGTGGCAACGGCCGTCGGCCCGCGTGTGGCCTGCCGTCGGTGACGCTGCAGGGCGCCCAGGACGACTGGGCCGAGATTTTGAGGAAACTGGACCGCCTGCCCTCGTTCGGCCCGCAGGCGACTGCATACAAAGACCAGCTGACACCGATTCTGCAGCGACTCATTGACAGCTTTGTGACGCCCGACAGCGTGTCGACCCGCCGCTTCTGGAACCAGATTGTGACGGCAACGGGTGCCAACCCAGCCTGTCCGGGCGCACCGGCTCACGATACCGTGTCGGGCTGGCTGTCTGGGTTCTTCTACTGGACTGCGACAGGCCAACGGCTGGCACGCCACAACGGAACCTCCAGCGCTTCTCCGAAGCCGGCTGCCATCACGACGCTGGATAATATCACGTACGGCGCTGTGGCCATTACTGACCTTCCCATTGCATATGCGCGTGCGCCCTTTATCCTCCGCGACTTCAACAACACGGACAAGTTCGAGGCGTATGTGCTGGCCGGCACGCTGGGCAAGCAGATCTCACTCGGCGCACCCGACGGCTATGCCGATGCCCTGCAGCGGGCCAACCAGACGTCTCTGTTGGCATCGGTCAACACGACCGTCCACAGCGCTCTGCAGCCTCTGTCAGCGTGGATGCTGTATGGCCCGGCCAACTTTACGGCCACCGAGCAGCGGTGGGTAACCGAGCCTGAGCTTGTAGATCTTTCTGTGGCGCTCCGGGCGTCGTCCAATGGTACGCAATGCCAGGTGAAGAATGGCCATGCTCGTAGTTTTGGCACATACGGGAGATAGGAATTGAGAGGGGAGGGAGGGGGTGAACAGCTCTGGATATATCAAATGACCATTGTATTTATCAGAAATAGAATTGCATACAAAAACTTTTAAGAAAAAAAGAAATGTCTTTTTTAAACTAAACGTTTGACTGATTTTTTGTTTGTTTCATGTGTTTTTTTAAAAAAAAAATAGAAAATAAACAAAAGCGAGAATTAATAAAATAAAAATAAGTCCAAATAAAATCGCTATCTCATATCTCCCATCCTGAGCACACAGCCACGTCACTGTCCATCTGACACCTCTTGTCGCCCTCACACAATTACGGTCTCGCCAATGTTGCATAATCGAATGTCCTTGTTCCATACCAGCCCGCGCGCCTCACCCGCCTTGCGCCAAAGCTGGGGAGGCTCCTGCACGTCCTCGTACTGCGCACTGATGCCGCCCCGCACGGTACCGTAGTGCATGCCCACGCTGAGCTGGCTGCGCACGTCAAAGTGGACAGACACGGCGTCCTCGGGCGAGCAGTGCACACTCGACAGCTGTGTGCGCGGCGTGTAGCAGCCGATGGGTAGCAGGGCCAGCGCGAAGGGGCCGTATTTCGCACCAATCTCGGAAAACGCCGGGCAGTGCGGCAGCTCGTCGACAGGCGTGCCGGCGGCGACGTCTTCATCGGTGATGCTCCGATAGCCAGTGTCGCCGGCAAAGTAGACGGACGACTGCCCTTCCGTCGAGTTCCCCGACAGAACAAACGAGCACCACAGCATGTAGTCTAGGTCCCCTGCCCCCCGCCGGCTGCTATGCTGGCTCGGCGTGCAGATCAGGCGGACAGTCCTGCCAGCTACACTGACGTCTACCTCGTCCCACCAGTCCATCTCGGTGACGTGCTCGGGCCTGACGCCGCAGTGGTTGACAAACCACGGCTTGCTGTTGAGGCCACAGAAAATCTGCAGTGGCGCCATGCCAGCCGCCGCTCGTCTGTGGGCTTTGTCGGCGTACAGCTGCTTGATGGCGTCAATGTCGAGGTGGTCGTAGTGGTTGTGGCTGATACAGAGGGCGTCGACGAGCGGCAGGTCCTCGAGCGAGCAGGGGGTCGGCGAGAAGCGCCGGGGGCCCACGAGCTGAGCCGGGCCCATACGCTCGCAAAAGACGGGGTCCATCAAGAAGCGGAGGCCACAATTCACCCCTGTCGGTGCTGCTTCTGCTGGAGGTGGGGATGACGGCATCTCGATCAGAAACGACGAGTGGCCGATCCAGGTGGCCTTGATCTGTTCCGGCTTGGCGCCGGCGCCCCAGTCGGGTGTCAGTATGGCGACAAGGCCCTCACGGTTCTCGGGCACAGGCACAAAGTTGCGATCTCGGCTGAAGCGTAGACGAAGCATTTGCAGCGCCGAAAACTTGTGGCGGAACGAGGGCCACGGATTTCGGAACCCCGTGGGCGGGCTGCCAAGCCAATGGACCGGCGGCTCATTGGGCGTCTCCCCGGGGACTTTGGTTACCGTTAAGGAGGCCATTCGATGGAAAGCAGTACTCCAAAAATTGTGGCGAAGATCAAAAGATGAAGGACATGAGCTCGAGCTCAGAAAGTAGGATCAAACATGGGAGCCTATCTTGCGATTCGATATTGGCTCCCTCGATCTTAACGCGGTTTCCCGATTCGTGCTGTTGGTGTCGGAGGAACTGAAGTCCGGTTTGCCGCCTTTTAAATCCGGTCGGGCTACCCAAAATAGAAGAAACAGCAGGGCGTATGTTCCGAGCAGCTCCTACGTAGAATTTCAGTAAAGCATTCGGAGTGCGTCGGACGGAGTACTATACAGATTGAACGGACCCAGCCTTGTGAGATGATAGTAGTTTGCCCAACTGTTGGACCTAGAATAGGGCGGTCCAACGCCATGGCAAGCACTCCCTAAACCTGCCCGAAGACCAGAATGCTCTTCCACCACCCCTTGCTTGCTGGCAAAACGAACAACTCATGATGGTGAATCACCGGCTTTGCTGTCCCTGAACGTCAGCCTTGTGATGTTTCCCGTCGTAATGTCGTTCTGTCGTTCTCTCGCTCTGTCGATCTGGTATGGTCCCACTTGGTCCGGGGATCGCGCCTGGTGCTGTTCTCAACACCCCTGTTAACGAGCCGCCGTCCCATACAAGACGCCCACAGCGCTCAACAGCCCGTATAGCTCAGTGGTAGAGCGCAGCACTCGTAATGCTGAGGTCCTTGGTTCGATCCCAGGTGCGGGCATTATCAACAGCGCGAAAAGGGGGTTCGAAGCGATAGTTTCTTTTTGCGTTCGCTCGCTTTGTGTTTTTGTCCATATTTTTTAATTTCACCCTTCTCTCTCTTTCTTTTCATTCTCGATTGCTTTTTTATTGACTACCTCAACGCAGTGCTTTGCACCTTCGCATAACCATTCACTTGCAGTGGAGTTGATCTATTTAATTACAACTCATTGTAGTGACGCATTTGGAGATCTCGCGATATTTTGAATGGCGGCAGAACAATGTGTACCATTGAGCATCACGTACTTGCCAAAAGAAGCATTGTGTCTCTTTGTTCGTTTGCATTCACTCCCTGGCCCCACAAAAGGAAGTCATGAGACTTGGTGACGGACGCGTAGAGGGAAGGAGCGAGGGTGAAGTATTTCCCAAAACGGCAACTACGTCCAGGCCCCAGAAAGTGTATATAAGAGATGCCCGCTCCCCTCTCTTTGCTGAAAATTTTACTTTGCTTCTTCTCTCCTTCATACCACTTCTTCTTTTTAAAGCTGCTTTCATGACTTGGAGTCAGCTTTCCAACCCAATCTCCGCAAGCAGACCGTGACGAAACAACCAAGTAAGTCGATTCCGATGAAAACCTGAGCACCGCGTCTATATCTCATTCCACTAGAGACAGTTTCACTAACATTCATCTCCTTGCAGGCCTATTCCAATCTCCTCTTCTCATCTTTACGCCGTTGTTTCGAGAATCTTCACGCAGCCGATACCGACAGGCCTCTACACGAAGTTTGCTGCAGCGCTCGCCCTCGAATCTTTCTCCACGAACTACTTTGTCACCCAGCCACACATCTTGGCTCTGGCCCTTTTGTTCTTCGTGCATCGACTATGAATCGACGCGTTAGAATCCTAAGCACACCAGATCCTCGACACGAGTAGTGATCTTGGAACATCTTGTCTCAATGCGCAAACGTTCTGTTCTCCTCTCGGCATTTTGACGGCTTGCCGATCACGATCCCCAGCAATTTTGACTGTTCCGGCTTGTTTTTTATTTGCCTTCTTGTTTCCATCATTCCCTTCCAAAACCAGGAAAGATGGAGATTGGACCGCTCGTTTTTCTCGCGGTGTACATGTTTTGTTTCGTGGCCGTCCTTTCCATGAGGCCCACTGATCAGCCGTGGCTCCCGATGGCCTTTCAAGACGGCAAGCCTCTTCGCAAGCTTGCCCCTCTAGTCCTGGCTCTTCCCGTTCTCGCGGCACCCGTTCTTCTCCTTTATCTGACCATCTACAAGGCCATCTGCTAGTCCCGGGGCCAGATCTACCAGTACAAGCAGAGGAAGAAAGGCGATGCCATCCCCGATCCTAGCGATGACGTGGAAATAAGTGTGGGCAACGGAACAATTCAAAACGACGAGACGCGCAGCATCGACGAGGTACTCACCGATGCCGAGCTGCCCCCGATGTTCGGCCTGATTAACTTTCAGGTCGCGCTGACGGTCTCGGCGTCTGCCTCTGGTGCCTCATCTCTCTCGCCCGGTCCCATGACCCTTTCGGCCCGCACTATTTCGCCGTCACCGGTTCCGATGACCTCGAGCACCAGACCCATTCCCATTCCTGTTCCTGCCCACGCTCAACCGGTCCCTATCGCTGTTTCGGTGAACGTCTCTGTCTCCGTTTCGGTAGCGGCCAACAACAACAACAACAACAATGCGGAGCCCACAGGCGAACGGTCTGATACTGCCGTGTTCGAGGTCGTTTAGTCTGATCGCAGACTCAAGACGGAGCTGCTCGACGACTCGTGCCTCCCCCCAGCGCCTCGCAGAACGCTGCAGGTTGCCTCTGGCAAATACAAAATCCCGGTCTGTGGGTCCTCCTGCGGTTCACCATCGTAGCCCAGGAGGTAAAAGCATGTTTACCAAACTGTATTTTGTTTGGTTTGTTTGATTTTACGGGTATAATGAAATGGATTTGTTACGGGACGGTGGCCACCGAAAAGACTTTACGGTGCCATTTGGAAATTCGCGGAGGATCTAGAAAGACATGGAGGGTGGACATGCCCAGGCGAACAGCTCTGGATGATATTTGATGCCACTTTTGCTTTTATTTTTCCATGTTCTGTTTGTTCTTATATACTTAATCTACTACCACCACCAAAACCTACATATCTATGTGACCTATGATCTTTTGGCTCCTCGAACAGCTTGCCATTCTCACTTCCATTGACAATCGATTTACTGACTCGTCTGGCACCCTGCACTGTCTTCTAACAAGCTGCAGGAGAGAAGTATGACGACCGGTTGTACAGTATGCTAGCTGATATGCGACCTCAACGGACTTCGTAGAGTCAGTTCCTCGCACCACATTCCCAGAATACTAACCACGGGCATACAGCCAAACTGCGACACGCCGAGCATCCGGGGTCTCAGGACCTTTTTTTGGAGGAAGGAGAAGGAGGGGGACCAGGGAGCTTGGAGTTGGGGTGCCGACTAGGGCGCTCTAGCTCCGCCGCTTGCCATCCAATGCCCGCCCGGAAGGCCCAACCGGCCAACGACGATTTGTCTCCAACGTCTCCAACGCCAAACCAACAAAACTCCGGGGAAAACGACACCAAAAACCGAGCCGGTTCCCGGAATTCGTCACCCGTCGGTTTGGGGCGCTTCTAGGCGGTGTTTGCGCGTTTTGGAGAGCTTTCAAAGCTAATCGTTTCCTTCGACCTCTGAGTGCCCCGTCATGGGAGCTCTTTTTGGCTTCTGGTCTTCCCCGCAGGAGAGGGAAGATCGAATCCTGAGGACGGCGGAGCGAAAGACGGCGCTGGACAGGAGTGGATTGGGGAGAGGGAACGACATTCCTTCCTATTTGAGAGAAAGAGAGGACAGACGAGCGACCTTCTTATAAAACGGTCCCAGACGAAGACTGCCCTTTCCTTGCACTTCTCAATAGACACATTGTAGACGAGACTCGCTCCTGCCTTCTTAACACACCCAAGACTCGATACCCCGTACCTACCAACAGCAACACCCTCTAGAAACACCGCGACATAACACACGCCGCAGACATGGACGCCTCGCAGCTGCCGGACTGGAAGGATATGCCCAAGGTGGAGGGCAAGCCGTGAGTAGGGACGCGTTTACGAAGAAGACTGAGACTGCCTAGCTAACCATTCGCTTGCACCCAGTCACGGCTGCGCTTGGGGTCTGTTCGACAAGGACGGCGTCAAGGACGAGCTAGGCACGCTGAACCTGCTGACACCCGAGGTGGTGCGCCAGGCGCGCGAGGAGATCCAGACGGGCCACAGCGTGGCGCTCAACTGGGGCCTGAACCGGCTCAGCGAAGTGGCCTTTGGGCGGCGGACGCTCAAGCACGAGATTGTCGACTGGCGCACCAAGCCCAACTACCCGTTCTACTGCTACGACGACGAGATCAGCTTCAACACCCAGGTCGGCAGCCAATGGGATGGCTTGCGTACGTACCTCCTTCACCCTTTGTCGTTCTCCTTGTAGGATACTAACCGACATCCAGGCCACTGGGGCGACGCCAAGACGGGCTACTACTACAACGGCATCCACCACGACGACCTGCTGGCGAGCGGCAAGCTGGGCATTGAGAGTGAGTCCTCCGCGTTCGTACCCTGACAAACAACGTACACCGCCTTAACAACATAGAATGGACCGAACGCGGCGGCATTGTCGGCCGCGGCGTCCTCCTTGACTACGTCGCCTACGCCGCCCGCAAGGGCATCGAGTACAGCCCCATGTCCGGCCATGCTATCACCGTCGCCCAGCTCGACGAAATGGCCCAAGACGCCAACATCACCTTCCGCCCCGGTGACATTCTGCTCGTCCGCACGGGCTGGACCAAGTGGTACGACGAGCACAACGAGGAGGAGCACAACAAGTTCGTCGCCAACGCCTACGCATGGGTCGGCGTCAAGGGCTGCGAGGAGACCTTGGCGTGGCTGTGGAACCACCATTTCGCGGCCGTCGGCGGCGACTCCAACGGCTTCGAGGTCGTACCCATGGACGAGGACTGGCGCCTGCACGACTTCTTGTTGAGCTACTGGGGTATGCCCATTGGCGAGATGTTTGACGTCGAGGCGCTGGCGGCCGAGTGCGCGCGGCAGAAGCGGTGGTCCTTTTTCTTTACGAGCGCGCCGCTGAACCTGCCGGGCGGTGTAGCCAGCCCGCCCAATGCCGTCTGTGTTTTCTAAGCGGTTGAGCGGCGACGCTAAAAAAAAAAAACTTGTAAATACAAGATAAAAACAGTAAATAGGAATGACACGAAGCAAAGTTTAAAGAAGCATTGGTAAACAACCGTCGCCGGGCAAGCGGCACGCGACAAGATTTCCCCAGATGCCAAGAAGCCTGCCGAGGCAGGTTCAAGGCTGCACCATCCATAGCTTGGATTCTTCGCTGGAAGAGAGTGAATTGCCAAGACACGGGATAAATCAACATGTAAATCAATGAGAAAGAGTCAGGGCAACGATAAAATCGACCTCGGCCGTACTTGCAGGAGCTTCACGGTATTGCTTTTGCATTTACAATCGCATAGCATATCTTCCTGTAGGACTCCTTGGTTTTCCTCTTCTCCTCGGCGCCTTCCACTCCGTCATGAGTCCGATGTCTCCGGTTCCTCCAGCATTCTTGCAATTTAGTCTTTACCTCACATCATTTCGTCATGACGTGACGATTAAAAGGTCTCACGGCTTCTTTGCTTATATATTTTGTTCCTCTATCTTATTTTCCGGCTTTAGATTGAGACGGGATGGAAGACATTCGGATTGAGAACTGCTATGTCGACGGCAAGTGGACACTGAAAATGGGCACATAGAGCAGTCCCGTGTAGATGCTTTAGCATTTAAGCGTCCAGAAAGTAAGCCTCTTCCTGATGAGAGGGATGTCTCCGAGCGTACAGCACTCCACCATTTGGCCCACCTTTGGGTTTACAAGGTCAGCATGCTCAAAGCGCCTCTTAATATACGGAGTTGGTAGTCCAATACTCTTGTCGAGCCCACCTCGTGATTGCTGTGTTCTGCGTTGTTTAATGCTATCAAAGCTTGTTCCGGGCGGTTATTTGATATTGGTGTTCTCATCCGCTTGAGCCGTCTTGCCATCTCGCCATATATGGCGTTTTGTTCTCTTCAAATGGCTATGGAAGAGAAACAACTATAGCATTTCGTGTTGACATGCGGCTGGGAAAGAATCAACGTCTTTTTAGAGTTCTCAAGACTGTCTCATTGACTTCATCTGGTTCATCTCATTTATCCAACTTCATATACACACTCCACCTAGAATCCAATGTACTTATGCACGCTCTCTACCTTCTTTTTTGCCAAGAAAGAAGATCGAAAACAGCACAAAATCTCGAAATTGCCGACCTGCAGGTCCCCGGGTACTTCTCCCCCATGTTGTCTTCTCTCCACTTCATTTTGACTTTCTCTCACTTACACGGTAATATCAAAACACTCCTATTCTCCCGCAAGAGCCGTCCGATCCGAAAAGCTTGGCGACCACCTCGACCATTCTTTCGTCTTAGTTTGTTCGCCTTATGGGCGAATTTTTTTTTTTTTCCCTTGTACCAAAAAAAATCCGAGAAAGACTTGGCAGGGACGGAGATCTGGGTTGTGTATTCTGCATTCTGAGATGCGCTTCTTGGCGTGCAGTCCCGTTGGCGCAGGGTCAAGGTGAGGATGGTTTGGATAGGATACATTCAGGTCAGAGCGAGGTCCAGTAGTATAATGATTTACTTTCCGTTTTTCTCAACTTGTTTACGTCCAATCCGTACAGACATAGTTTCTCTCCCTTCTTCTTCTTTTTTCTTTTCCTTCTCTCGGGCATCTTCATTGACGGGATATTGTATATCTTTCTTTAATACCTTGATATCACGATATGGTAAAAGTACGAGTCTGTAATGGCGAAATATTGCAGCATCATAGGGATTAATTTACTGTGGAGTGAAAGAAGAGAAATGACCACAACTCCCAGACGTTCTGTGCACAGTGCCGATTAGCCTGTCTATGTTGTGCTATCCCATTGAATCTTTCGTCAGTTGTCGTGGATGAAATAATTCAAAGTTGAGAACAACTAGAGTGACGTTCCAAACATGGTTACATCTCTCGCTTCTTCGCCCTCCAGCTCGTTCCATCCGAACAAAAGTCGACATTTCGCCCTGTTTACGAGCAATGGTCTCCTCAATACGTACATACCCCCCTTTCTGATTTATCCCTCTCATTAATATGTCTACAAAGAGTCTATTTATCTTCTTTCTTTTTTCCTACTTCTGTTACTGTTGCTCCATTGTGCTTCTTTTCTGCCCCCTCAGACGCGTTTCCAATATCCCGTAAATGTGAATTGTTCGTGGAGATGAGAGCAGCAAAAGGTGCAATATCCGGGAAATATTTCGAACGAGAGGAACGCTAAACACCATGTGTGCTTGAATACCCGGTCTTGCCATACATTCGGAAGAAACATGAGGTGATCCTGGAATTCCCATACGCTCCAGGTCGACGAGAGGAAAGAGGGGAATAGGCGCCTCCTTCTGGATCACAATCAAACTTAATCTGCCACGGATGAAAGAATAAATTCCTAAAGAGCAAGATCGAGAGAAGAAGCACAGGGATGAGCGTGTAAGAATAGTGAGATAGATCAACAGGGCCAGGATGCAAGACGAATCTAGAACACTTCCTGCAGGGCGGGTGGCAGAAACGAAAGAAACCAACTGTGAACTGGACCTAAACCAAAGATCGTGATAATGGTGACAATGGTCCGAAAGGATGGCCCCATCCCTTTGGTACAGTGTTCTCCACGGACTTCTCTCGGCGGCTGGCCACAGAGACCAGAAGTATAAAGGTGCGGTCGACTGACCATTCAAAGAAAACCAAAAGACTTCTTTTCTTCTTCAGCTAGAAATCATCTTGTCTTCACCACCATACTCGCCCCTTGACAAAGACACACACCATGAAGTGGCACATTCTCTTCTTTGCCGGCCTCGCCGTGGCCGCCCCGGCTGGTGACCGCCGTGCCGATGCACCTCCATCGTCGTCCTCGTCGGCTGTTGTTTCTTGTGAGTCTCATGCCTTCTATTACTTCTCAAATAAGCACACAGAGTGGCCGCTAACCCTGAATGTACAGCGTCAGCCAAGGCTTCGCCTGCTCCGGCCCCGACGTCCAAGGTCCCGGAGCCAGTTCCTACCAGCAAAGCACCCGAGCCTGTCCCCACCTCCAAGGCCTCACCGGCTCCGGTTCCCTCGAGCAGCTCGGCCAAGGCTCCGGAGCCAGCGCCGTCTTCCAGCAAAGCTGTGCCTCCCGCCCCTGCGCCTACGTCCAAGGCTCCCGAGCCCGCACCTACATCGAAGGCGTCACCCGCTCCTGTCCCGTCGAGTAGCCCCGCCAAGTCGCCGGAGCCTGCTCCGACTTCCAAGGCGCCTGAGCCCGCTCCTACCTCCAAGGCCGCACCCCCGCCTGCTCCTGCCCCTGCCCCATCGAGCAGCCCTGCCAAGGCGCCTGAGCCAGCCCCTACATCAAAGGCCGCGCCGCCCCCTCCTCCTCCGGCTCCCACCACAAAGGCGCCTGAGCCGGTCCCGACCAGCAAGGCCCCCGCACCTGCCCCAGCTCCTACCTCCAAGGCTGCCCCGCCGCCGCCGCCGCCGGCTCCCACGACGAAGGCACCCGAGCCCGCACCCACGTCCAAGGCGGCTCCTCCGCCCCCTCCCTCGTCGCCGACAACCAAAGCCCCCGAGCCTGCTCCGACGTCCAAGCCGGCTCCTCCTCCCTCGCCTCCTGCCCCTACCACCAAGGCGCCGGAGCCTGCCCCGACCTCGAAAGCCCCGGAGCCCGCTCCGACTTCCAAAGCCGCCCCACCGCCGCCTCCTCCGGCCCCGACGACCAAGGCTCCCGAGCCGGTCCCTACAAGCAAGCCCGCCCCGGCCCCTGCTCCGTCCAGCAGCTCCAGCGCCGCCAAGGCCCCCGAGCCTGCGCCGACGCCCAAGCCGGCTCCTCCTCCAGCCAAGCCGACGCCCAAGGCTTCCCCTCGCGTGTTCCGTGGCTAGAGAGGTGCACAGTCACAAATAGAGATGGAAGATAGGCGGGAAAATGCAAGGGAAGCGTCTTTGCACAACACTTGTTGTGTTGCGAGTGATGGGGTCCCGATGAAGAAGGTTGCAGTCGTTCAATTCGTGGCGGTGGACTTTATTTCTTGTTGAATTTGCTTTTAGCAATTCAATCTATATTCTTTCAATAGTTTGGTTGTCGTCTTCTTTGTTCCTTGACTCGGTCGTTTGCTGCTACTCGACCGTTTTGAGGTTGTACTGTAGCTCGAAAGTTTGTCTGACCTTGACTCCAGGTTCCGTCTAGGACGAGCTAAACGCGCCACTACAAACGCGCTGTAAGTCGGCGCCCTCACCGCCTAAATTTATTGTTTTCTGCCATACGTCGTAATACTTTCCCCCATGGTCCCACTGTCTGTTGCGCAAAAGCTTCACAGCGATCCATAGCTGTTGTGCGGTTTCCCCGTCTCCTATCAACCAACCAGCAGGCCTCTCACACATCATGGCCGCTGCTACTCTGCCACCTCCTCTGCCCGGCCCAGAAGAATATGCATACGACGCGGACCCGATCGTGATCCAGACCCCGGCGTCGACCGGCCACAATGATGGTGATGGTCCGCCCTGGACGTGGGCGCCCATGTGGCACCGGCAGTGCAATTTTGGCCCCAGCGAGTTTGACGCTGTGATGCAGAACTTGGTGCGCAACCCCAATGTGCTATCGTCGTGGCTCTTCCGTGCCGACATGGTGGCGGAGACGACGACGGCCGCCGTGGCCACGGAGGGCGCCATGACGCCTTTCCCCTTCTTCGAAGGCTTCGTGCGCGCCGACGACCGGACGATTGTGCGGCGGTTGATCCCGCGCAACACGCTGCGCGACAAGCCGATGCTGCAGACGTGTTTGTTCTACGAGAGTCCGTCCAAGGAGGAAGACCACGGCGGCGGCTATGACGACCATGACGACCATGACGACCATGTTGACGAGAGTGGAGGCGGTGTCGAACGCTCCCTCGTCGTCTACCTGCCGCACATCACCAACCCCGCCGACGTGCCCTTTTACCACCCCAAGGTGCAGGGCGTCGGGTTTCTGCACGAGTGGCAGCCCCTGGCCGGCCGCGGGACCATGTCGATGCACTTTTCGTTCTTCCCGGAGACCACTACTACTACTGCTACTACAAACAATGCCGCCAGCAAGCTCAGCCGACCGATCCTAGCGCGCGTCGCCCTCAGCCTCATCAGCACGGTGTGCAAGCACGGCGAGGGCAAGCGCACGGGCTACGTCAAGCGTGTGCACCACGACCAGCTGGTGCCACAGGCGCGGGTGCAGGACCGGTACACGCGGCTCAAAGAGAAGCACGCGCGGCGTCTCGTCGAGTCGTGGCAGGAGACGACGGACCCGGCCAAGCACGTGTTTGAGGACCTGTCAATTGCGGCGTTTCTGATGGAGCTGTGGGCGGACATGTACGGCAAGGGGGAGGGTGAAGAAGGCGTCCCTTTGGCCTTCCCCGGCTTCGTCGACGTGGGCTGCGGCAACGGTCTGCTGGTGCACATTCTGAACGAGGAGGGCTACCGGGGCTGGGGCTTTGATGCGCGCAAGCGGCGGTCCTGGCAGCAGTACGGGAATGGCGACACCGGCGGGGAGGCGGCCACCAAGACAAAAGGCCTGCCTCTGCGAGAGAGCCTGCTTCTGCCGTCCTTTTTGACAGGGGGCGACAAGGATGAGAAGAAGGACGCCGAGGGCACCGGTCTGCCCACCCACGACGGCACGTTCCCGCCCGGCACGTTCCTCATTGCCAACCACGCCGACGAGCTGACCGTCTGGACGCCGCTGCTAGCGGCGCTGTCGGGATGCACGTTCATTGCCATCCCCTGCTGCAGCCACAACTTTACGGGCGCCCGGTTTCGCGCACCACCGCCGTCGTCGGCCGCCAAAGAGGCCACAGCCTCGGTATCCGTCACGCTGGCCTCGTCGTCGACGTATGCGTCGTTTGTCGAGTGGGTGGTGGGCGTGGCCGAGGACTGCGGTTGGACGGTCGAGTTTGAGATGCTGCGGATCCCGAGTACAAGGAACGTGGGCTTGATTGGAAGGACACGACGAAAGGGCAAAGACGTGCCCTTCACAGTCGACCAGGCCTGGGACGTCATTGCCAAGCACGGCGGCGCGCACGGGTTCGCGGACAACGTGGCCAAGTTGGCGGCCGACGGCAAGAAGAGCAGTCACTGAGAGGGCATACAAGCACGGAAGACAAACAGTGTTTTTTTTTTTCCCTCTTCTTCTCTTCTTTGAAGCTGCTGTTATATACACGATACGACACACCTCCACCCCTCAGTCCAACTCCGGCACCGGCAGGTGGTCGACCAGCTTCATGTGCAGCCCCAGCTTCTTCAACGCCTCGACGGCGTTCTCGTCGCGCAGACGCTCCGTCTCGTCCTTGGTGACGAGCACAAACTCCTGCTCCAACAACAACGTGCCCTCGGGCACGCCGTACTGGGCCGACGTGGCGGCGTCGGTGCGGCCCAGGTCGATGACCAGGCTCTTCTTGACGCCGAAGACGGCATCGGAAGTCTCGTAGGGGTCGCCGCGCAGGTAGAGCGCGCTATCGGGTCGGTTCGGTTAGCAGGGGGGGGTTGTATCCGGGGGACCCATTGGGGCCTGGGGTGGAATTGGGGTAGTGCGGGGAAAGGCAATACGGAATAAAGAAAACGGGAATTGGACACAGCAAAAGAAAGAAAAAAAGAAGAAAAGCAGACGAGGCGCTGGAGGGGGGGGAACCCACGTAATCAGATGATCCCAACCTTCCTTCTCAAACATAAAGTGGACATGCGACGGGCGCCAGCAGTGGCGGCCCAGCCGCTGCAGCAGCTTGCCCACGGGGCCGTCGTGCGGGATCGGATAGGGTACCGGCTTGATGCCGTGGAACCAGAAGCGGCCGTCGTCGTCAGACACCATGACGCACCGCTCCGAGGGCGCGTCGCGGTCCGCGTGCTGCACGTCGTAGTGGCCCGAGCTGTCCGTCTCCCAAATGTCCACCTTGACGCCCGCCACGGGCTTTCCGGAGGGGTCCACGACGCGGCACACGGCCAGCATCGGCTCACCTTCCGGGTCCGACGTCATGGACGCGCCATTGGCGAGGGTGGGCGCATCGTGCGTGTGGAAGGGTCCCAGGACGGACCCTTCGGTGGAGCCGGCCGGCTTCGGGTGGTTGATGCTGTCGACGAGCAGCGACAGGCCCAGAATGTCACTCAGCAAAATAAACTCGTTGCGCACGTCGCTGCAGATCTGGCCGGTCGACACGAGGAACGTAATGGCGGCCATCCACTCGTCGGTGCTGAGACGTGTCTCGCGGGCAAAGTCGTGCAGGTGCGTGACGAGGCGGGCCATGAGGTAGCGCAGGCGGGCGTCGGGGGACTGGTCGTTGATGAGGATGGTGTTGGGCGTGATGTTGTCGATGGTGAGATCGAGCAGCACCGGCGGGTCGTTGTTGGAGGCGGCCATTGTGTGTGGTGTGTGTGAGGTGTGTGAGGTGTGTGAGGTGGTGACGATGAAGGTGGTGATGATATTGCCGACAGTGTCGATATTACGGGTTGGTTGTACGGAGGGTAGACTTCAGAAAACCAGAAAAATTAAAAGAAGGAGAGAAATCAAGAAACCGAAATTCACAGGAAAACGAAAGAAGACCAGCTTCCGTCCCCCATCATCCGTCTCCCTCTCTCATCATCCGTTCTTCTTCAAAATCGTTTCACGCTTCCCCTGCAACCAACCGTGTCAGCTCCATTAACAAGATGACCATAGCATGACACATCCGTGCTAGAACGCTGGCAGCGGCACAATTGCGAGACTGGATCGACTTTTTACTTTTTCCGTGCACTTTTTATCGGGAACAAGGGGCCGATTGGGGCCGATTGGGGCCGATTGGTATTAAGATACTCCGCGCGTGTCGCAAGCGATGCGAGAAAGCGCCGTTTCCAAGCGCAGAAAGACGCCCTCGACAACCCATCGGCACATCCCACCCCCATGTCTCGTCCGCCCATGACCCCGCGGCCAGGCGGTTCACGTCGCTGTGGTTTAGCGGGGTTTACTCCACAAGCTCCACCAAGAAAGGTTGCATGGCACTATGGGACAGGGGACTAGCGACGGATGTGGAAGTTTTGCGTGCCAGCAGGCGAGCCCAGGGCCAAGAAAAAGCGGAAGTACACAAATCCGTGAGAGGTTCCCGAACATAGATGGTTACTCCTTGCGATAGATCGCCTCTCATTACTTGCCTCAATGGTACCGTGGATATAAATACAGGGCCAGCTTCCGAAGCGTCAGCCGCTAAATGTCGTCTCATCACAAACAAAGACCAATAGTACCACCCCCTCTCTTTCTGGTCTCCTCCTTGTCTCCTCGTCCCGACGATCGCCCCAACGACCTATTCCGGGACCGGATAGGGCACCGGCGTCGACCGTAGCGACTGCAACGACTGCCTCTCAGTCGAGTACCGCTGCAGTGTCTCCTTTGTCGGTGTCATGCGACGGGAGACCGGCCCGGCCAAGCTGCTCGGTGTCCCTCGTCCGGAGGGCGCTATGGACGCGTCACCCCGGAAGATGGGCGGCACGGAGGACGACCGGATGTCGTATGGACTCGCCCGGCCACCGCCTCCACCAAAAGGACTAGCCGACCGCCGCCCGGCCAATATGCCAATCTGCGGAGGGCCGGGCAGCGGCCCGGACAACGATCCCGACAGCGCCGTCATTTCTGACACCCTTCGTATGCTGTCGTGTGCCGACGGCACGGACCGCAACGACGCCGCGCTGCTCGTGCGACTGCGGTTGAGCCGTGCAATCACACGCGCCGGGTCGTAGATCTGAGCGCCGACAAGGCTCGCGGCGCTTCCAGTTTCTCGCCGTCGCCTTGCATTCGGGCTCCCGAGCTCGCCCAAGGCGCCCAGCGTATCGAGGTCGATCTCCTCGTCGTGGTCCGTTACCAGTCCCGTCGTGTCGCTTCCGCCTCGGCTGCTGTTCCCACTCGGCCCGGAGAACTCCATGTTCCGTCTAAAGTACACAACATCGTGCACCCCAAACTCTTCAACCTCGCTGTCGGACTCGTCGTAGTGCACATCCTCGATCTTGGGCGCGCGCCTGACATCAAAGACGCTAAAGGACGGCTCGGGTGGCGGCAGCGACGCGGCCAATCGCTCGGCATCGCGGTCGGCACGCCGTGTGGCCTTGGCCTGCTTTCGCTCCAACCGCCGTGTGAGAGGGGCCGGTGCGCCGGTGGCGCTGGCGAGCAGCGTCTCGAGGTAGCGCTTGCGCACCGAGAAGAACATTTCTGAGTAAAAGTCGTCTTGGTTGCGTGTCAACGACAGCCACGTCGAGACAGCGCTCGTGGCCACGAGCACCAAAACCACAGCCAGCATCAGCACTTGGACGACGACGATAGCAAAGCCAATGACGGTGGCGCCGATGCGGCTGATCCCGATCTGCGGCAGCAGTCCAATGCAGAGGGCGGCCACGAGGATGCGGCCCACGCCCAGGACCCAAACGCCCAGCACCGTGTTCCGGCTGCTCTCAAAGGGCCGCCAGTACGCGTAGATGGCCAAGATCGCGATTTCGAAGAGGAGCAGTACGACCAGCTGGGCGGTGGGTGCTCCGCTGCCCACGATGGTGTTGCGACTGGGGTCGATGACGCTCTCGTTGTCCGCGCCACCGCCGAGAATGCACGCCCGTGCGAACTGCGTTCCGAGGTGCACGGCAAAGAACCAGTAGCAGCCGGCCTTGTAGCGCGCTGAGAGCCAGCCAAATCGCTTGATGTACTTTTCGTCTTGGTGGACACCGGGGCGTCCCATCAGTTCCCTGTCTTCGTCGTCCTCCGGATACGATATGCGGCGTTTACCTCTATTCGTCTCCCTCTTTGTGAAGGATGGACTTCTTGGCGACGACGGTTGCTTCGCAGAGAATGTCCCCAGCCAAGGCCGTTGCTGGCGCCTCCGAATGGCATCCGTGCAGATGTAGATCAGGCCGGTGAGGATGATGGTGAATACGATGGCTGCCAATGCGGTGGACCCCGGTGAACTGTGCAGAGTAAACTGGAAGACGGAAAACGTCACCAGTGGTGGAAGTGCTATCAACAGCACTCGTAACATGCCCTGCCGAGCATATTGCAAAGGGTGTGTGCGAAAGTACGCCATGCAGTCTTGCCGCACCCATCCGAATCGGGCAAGCAGCTCAAGTAACCCCTTCACTCCGAGAAGCCCGACTGGAAACGCCACGGCAGCAATCGCCATCCAAAATAAACAAAGTGTGAAGGCAGATGCACCTGGGACGTCGAGGTTCCCCAAAGTTCCCGACAAACTTTGCCAGGTGCCCGGGAGCGGTACTCCAGGAAGGACTGGGTCACCGCCCCATGTGTAGTCGTATGGGTCGCTGCTGTTGTAGACCTTGCGTCTCAACAAAGAGCGCGCTGCAGCCAGAACTGGCCCATTGTTTGTGCTATCTGTACTGTAGATCTGGTCTGCCAACTGCCTGCCGCCACTTTTCACAAACATCGGACCGTCGTTTGCAAATTGACTGAAGTCACCGGCGACGCCCGAGAAGCCGCCAATCCCCGCGACGAGGGACGAAATGTTGATGATCCCGGCAGACCAGGCAAAGTTGCTCCACCAAGCCACCAGCACGCTCGGCCAGTGCAGCGAGAGTGTTCCCGTCAGAAAAAAGGTCTGCAGTGTTTCTATGACGAGAACAACCGAGAGAGAGTGGGCGTAATGTGCGCGCATGAGGGGCACGGAGATACCGTAGGCCGCCGTCACAAACGAACAGATCATGGCAATGGCGACAAAAAAGGCAATCGTCGGCGCCAGGATTTCCGGGATGCCGATGGAGTTTCCGTTGGTCATGGCTGCCTGGGAGCAGCCGATTTCGGTCTGTGTTGAGTTGGCAAAGATCTGAAGGCTAACGGAGCCGTCAAAGTCGGGGATCTGCAGGGCAATGTCCGGGATCGAGGCCGTCTGCATCGGGACGAGGGCGAATGCGCCATAGATCGTCAACGGTAGACTGGCATTCAAAGGGCACAAACTAGAGCACTGTTAGACGTTGCCTCCGTGTACTCCAGTTCTAAACCGGGGAGACGTAGGTGAACGTACCCTCCCATGTTCGACTGACAGGGATCGAATGTCTGCGTGTAGCGTGTCTCGCCGTCTGGAAAAATCGTTAGGAAATATGTCAAAGCGTTTGCCTACCGGCAAAGCCAATTTATAGAGAGAGCCTCACGTACAAGCTTCCATTGTAATTACCACTGTGACAATATGTTAGCCTCTTCTCCCGCAGACAGAACAGTCAAGTTTGAAGCCCATCGACGTACGCATGGTCGACTCGTTGTGGACGTTGCTTGTCCCGTCAAGATGGAACACAACGGTCATGTTGTCGGCATAGTAGGCTGCATCAAATGCGGTGATGTCGAATAGGCTCTTGCCGCCGAGGCAGTCGCCAAAATCTGACGTGTATAGCGATGGTGTTCGGTCGGCGGCCAGCTGTCGTGTGACGCCATGGCTGTCGGTGCCGTAGACATACGCAATCTCTCTATTTCCATTGCCCGCAACCAATCTAGGTGCGGTCACAAGAAGGGCCGCAAGAAAAAGTTTCGAAATGTCGGACAGTCGTCGTGAGATTGAGCTTCCTCGGTGTTGTAGGTAGTAGGACGCCATTTTGACGGTCGGTATCGTCGAGGCGTTGCCTTCGCGTTGTATTGGAGCGCCGACGACGCGCTCTGCCAGTTTGTTGGCCTTTCAGTCTTTGGCCCCGTCGGTTCTTGGATTTCTCGCGTAGTATGGGGCTGAACTTTGATATCCAGAGTCGACGACGTTGGGAATTAGAATCCAGGGTCGCCGGCGTGATCGGCAAACATGTTTTTTTTTGTCGGCCTCTTTTCCCAGGCTGCTCTATCTCGCTCGTTCAACTTCAGTTGTCATCATTTTGGTGTCATATCGATTTTTGCCCTGAAACGGTCGCTTTATGCAGATTTCGCAGCTGTTGGCCGTTCTCGCGCAAAAGAGCGAAGGCACACGCATGACAGCTGTTGACGGTGGCCAAGCCAGGCACATGCGCCCGACTAGCCATGGCAAAAGACGGCACGGCTGCTGTTTCGGAACGGCATGCTCTGGATGAAAGGAGACCAGTGATAGCATATAGTAGCCAAGACGAACGGAAAAGATGAGTTATCCAGGAGGAAAATTAATATCCATCGCTGGGCGCATGAAGATAAGCGCAAAGGAAGGTGCGCGTGAGGTATGGGGGAGAAAGGTGCAGTTCGTGTATGAGAAAATTATTAATCACACCTGAGAAAAATCCAATAGAAAATAAAGACGAAAAGGATAAGATGAATTGAGTACATAAGAAGTCTATTATAGACGCATTTTTTTTACATTTAATCTACAATTTAATATTTTGCTCTCACGATCTCTCTATTGATATTATTGCTTGATGCATTTCAGTGTCCACAGCCAAGGAGTAGCATAACCAGCGAAATGGGCGATACGTTTGCGTACACAATTTCAAAAATAAAAATAAAAAAAATAAAAAATAAAAAATAAGAAAAATCAGTTCTGTATTAAAATATAGAGAATACGACGTTTCCAGACCAGCCTGTGAATTACAGCAACCCACGATGTTGTCCTCCCGGTGCCGATGTTCAGGTGCCAGGGGTGTGTTGACATGTGGCGGTGCACACTAGCCACAATATTTGTATCCACTTTAATCGACCCACTAGTTTTCCCACACCATCGCAAATTTTTGCTTGAAAGCTCGCGAATGAAGCTCTCTCCGTCTTTTCTCTCTTTCTCTCCTTTCTTCCTCGGCAATTGCTCACCACGCGACATCACCACCACCTCCCACACAACCCATCTCCTACCACAATGCCACCAGCATCTACGCGGGCGGCATTGAGCGCTGTGGCGCCCGCGCCAGCATCGGCAATGGCCTCATTGGCGTCGAGCTTTGGCACACTTCACATTACCAGCAGCCGGCGAGCAGCAGTGGCGTCGGCGTCGTCCTTCTCCCCCTCCTCTGTTTCTTCTCCCTCCTCCTCCTCCCCTTTCTCGACCACTGCGGCGTCCTACTCCCGCTGCTGTCGGCGGCAAGCCCCGTCGCTTCTCGCCCTTTTCGCGTCCCGGCGGCCGCTACTCGCCTCGTCCACGTCCTCTCGCACATCACCAAGCACAATACGAAGTCCGTCATCATCGGCGGCGGCTGCCTTCTCGACCACAACCGCGTGCGCATCTCGGGCGAAACGCCGCAGGATGCGCCAATGGATTAAGGACAAAGCAAGACCGCTTTTTTGGCCGAAATCCAATGAGGATGCGTCAGAACAAATTCACTACGGCAGAGAATCGGCCAAGGCAAAACCGATGCCGTACAACGACACGTTCAAGTCAGAGCCGGTGCTCGACGAGCCAATGCGCAACAAGGTGTGGTCGAAGGTGATGACCAATGGCGAGAGTATCAAGGGCGTTGCGGCGTCTATGAGCATTGACATGCGGCGCGTGGCCGCCGTGGTACGGCTCAAGGAAATTGAAAACCAGTGGCGTCAACAGGTTCGTTTCCCCCCTTCCTTCTTTCTCTCTTTCCTTCTCTCTCCCCCTCTCTTCGTTCCTCCCTCCCCTCCCCCTTCCAAGGCTGTGATGAAACCTATAAGAATTCGATTAGTCATTAAGACAAAACATATGGTTACAAAACTTTGCCATGCTTATCTTTCTGAGCCTACCTCTTTGTTTTACCTTTTTTTTGTCGGTTTGCAAATTATTCCTTCTCTGGGTCATCGTGCTAACACACAAAAAGGGGAAGAGACTGGCAACACCGTACAGCAAAGCTGTGCTGGGCATGTTACCAACCTATGGATCCTCAGAGCAAAGTCAGGGGGTTCCGTTTGAGAACATCAACGAGATTCACACGCACGCCTACACCAAGCAACAGCTCTTTGTGCCCGTATCCGAGTCGCGGCACTTTACACGCGAGGACGCCGCCCGCGCGTTCCACGCCAACATGCTCTCACCCGACAAGCGCATGCCCATCCCCGAGCTCATCCAGGTCGAGAAGGACGTCGTCAGCGGCAAGCTGTCGTACGACCAAAGCCTTGAGCAGTTCCGAGTCAAGGCCGAGAAAGAGCAGGTGGCCCTGGCCGAGAAGGACCGCGCGGCAGCACAGGCCGAGGAGGCGCGCACGACGCGGGTCGCTACCGACCGCTTCGAGTTCCGGATCAAGGACATCAACGCCGACAACGTGGGCCCCCACGGCCGGTCGCCGCATGCTGTGGGCTGGCGCTACGGCGTGCCCTTCCACGACCGCAAGCGGGGACAGGTCAAGATCCCCACGAGCGTTGGTTGAAAAGGGATGGTGTACTATACACAGTACTCGTCTCTTTCTTGCATATAGCGGGGGTGTTTTGTCATGATTGGAAAGGCTAGACCATCGGCGGTGTGTATGAGTAGTGACGATGCCTATGTACCAAGAAAATACAATCTATGAGCACATTCATTATATTTACACGTTGCGCCGCGTTGTGCCTTTTCTCACGAGGCGGTAAGGATGAAGCAGTGGCTCTGTGACCGCCCCTCTTGTGAAGAGGCGAAGGGGAAGGAGCAGTAGGACAAGACCAAGGCGAAGAAGGCGTAGCACCCACGGCGTCGATATCGTCGACGCCTCGCCTAGCCAGCCTTTCTTCTGCCGACACCTTAGCACGTATGTTCATGCCCCTCGCCATTTGCCTCGCCATCGCCATTGGTTGAGTCACTTCACTGCCTTCCTTTGCCTTCCTTTGCCTTCGTTTTAAGGCGTCCAGGCGCTCAGGCAACCAGGTACGAAGGCGTCCAGGCGTCGAGTTAGTGTCCGAGGCGTCGAGTTGATATCTCAGGCGTCGAGAAAAGAGTCACATTTCTGTCTCGACAAACAGAAGAGTAGCGGTGACGCGGGCAACGCTATGCAGTGAAGGTGTAAGGCAGGATATGTAACAGCACGGACCACGAACGAGGCAACGACGGGGAGGGCAACACAAGCTGAGCCTGAGCCGAAGAATGCAGTCGCGGGAGGCAAAGAAGAAGGATGAAGACGGAAGGGATGGGGCGTGCAGAAAGAAACTAACGGAGGCTGTGGTAGGGATAGAACTCGGTCATATACTCCGTAGTAGGAAAAGAATAAAAACGGCAAAAAGTTAAGACTTCGGAGTTCGTCCAGTGTATAAGGCTTGTACGTCACCATTCTCACATATGCACGTATTCAAACATGTGCAGTTGTGATAGGATGTGGTGGACCTTCACGTGCTCCATTCTTCTGAAGGCGGGATACTCAGCCCCTCTCTGCCCCTGCATTTCCTAAAGGTGATGTACGGCACTTTCGATAAAGTGCAATGAGGCTCAAAAGGTACAATCGTCTCTACAAATTGTGCGGTAGCGTGCAAGGCTCAGAAGGGGAAGATAGATCAAGTTCCCAGTGACTCAATGGTCTAAAAACAATAAAAGGGGCACTTACATTCCGAGAAACAACAAGAAAAGGAGGGCCCCCGCAAAGCTTAGAGTGGAGATAAAGGGAAACAGAAACAAAGAAGTACGCCTGTAAGATACGTTCAGGCCAGAAAAGAGAGAATGGGTACATTGCCTGCAGTGTAATGGGAGACGCAAGATGTATTCATTCATGCAGTAAACGCGCAAAAAAAGGAGACGAGAGTTTCTGTTCTGCTATTTGGCGCGAAACTTCACAGAAAAGGTCCCATACAAGAAGTGACATGAAATGATTGAAAAGAGTGAAAGAGCCGCACACATGCGGGCCCCTGTAGGGGTTGCACTGAAGGTTTTTCGTCACTGCCCAACTGTGCCCAATGGTTCATGCCGACATTAGCGGCTCATCACAACAGGAACGCCCACAGCACGGAGTAAAGGTATGATAGAACATACACCGTCGTGCGCTGATGATGGAGGCGCGTGAGCAGCCCGAGGGAATCCCAAAGAGGTGGATGGAAGAAGAGGTGAGAAAATAAACCAAGAAACGTTAGGCGACTGCATGCGGGATGGCCGTAATGAAACAACAACAAAAGCAAACCCGTAATAGAATCGAGACATATGGCAGAAACGGGCAAAGAGAATGAGAAGATAGTTCGTAAAATAAATGAATAAAAACAAGGCCACAAGGCAGCCATACAGATAGAATTCGTGTCTATATTTGTTTTTGTTTATGATTAAGCTCCCATTTGGGCTTCTTCGTATTTTTATTTTGTATTATCCTCCTGTACGAGCGTATTTCAGTATTCGATTCTTCTTCTGTCTTGAATTATGTGAGACTATTCTGGATTTCGTTGTGGTTGACTATTTTTGATTGACGGCAACTAAAGACACTATTTTTTTTATTTTTTATTTTATTTTTACTCAAGGACACTAAGAGAATCCTCCTAGAATTGCCGATAATGTCCCTGTGATCGTCTCAGTATATCGAGTACCGGGCTCGTATCGGCTTCAGTTGAGGGGTCCAGGTAAAAGTCCTGGCCAACCAAACATGCACTGGGGGTTAGGCGGACCTGAAAGCCTTGGCCTAAAATAAAGAAAGTTTGCCTTGGCCATATTCAAGTACGATCATAAAGAGATTGTGGTCATCTGAAGCAACAAAAGAGTAAGACGGAAAATATAGGAAAACAAAACAACACAATAAGAGGGAAAGAAAAGTCACTGTAAGGCGTTTTGCTTGGAAATCTGAACCAAAATGTGACGTGAGTGTCCTGGCCGGGGTGAAGGTACGGCGGCCTGAATGGTCGGCCTCAATTGAGGCAGCAGCGTGGCTGTTTTTCTCGCGTTTTTTGTTATTATTTGGATTTGGATCGGACACGGGCGCCAATCGACAAGGCCAGACGAGTGCCAAAGACCATTATTTTACAAAATATTTTATCAGTCGACAGCACACGCTGCGAGATGAGTCGATTCACTCGCTATGAAACGCCGTGTCCGAGTCTCGCTTAGACAGAAGAGCCGCCTCTATATTAATTTGTTTAATAAGGACGAGGCTGATGGCGGAGGACGGTGCCGAGACTATAACGATTAATTTATCTTTTAGAAACGAACAGTTTCTATAACATAATTTCTTTCTCGAAAGGCGTCCTATCTCAAGGCCTTGTTGATTTGTTTTCATTCGATTTTTGTGTTCGCTCTGCCTTGCTTTGTTCGCCCAGTCAAAGTCTACAAGCCCTGATAGAGGTAAAACCTAAGAAGGCTGTCCTTGCAAGTCGCCGGTTTCGGACAGCTTCCCGGAGATCGATTGGCTGCTCACCAGTCCATCGTGCGGCATAGGCTGTCGTCCTTTCTCTTTTTTTTTCCTGTTGCCCTGCACCCCCCCAAAGTCATTTTAGTTCCATTGCCAGGTCATCTCTACGTTTGTACGTCCCTACAACGCCTGGTGCTGTATCCCGTTACATCTCTACCTCACATGGATGAAAAGGTAGGTCCGCCTTGCAGGAGGAAAATCAAAGCGGCTCATCGCGACGCAAACAACACAGCCTTACTGTTCCGGCATATTTTTTTTGTCAACCTGTCCTCGCCGGGCACGGCCTCCCCTTTCCCCACGGTGCACCAGTGCCCAGCGCGCGCCTTTGTCTGTGTTCCCTTTTCATTCTGCTATTCAGTTTCACAGCCTCAGTCCTGTTGTGCACACTCAAGAGTTACTAAACATGAGCAAGGAGAATCAAGCATAATTAAGGGTCTAAGACAAAAACAAAGGCAGATCTCGGGGCAAGACAGGTGTGCTGTCTTTTGTGAGCTCCTGTACGACATAGCTGTAAACGTCATTGTTTCAGCAGTTGTCCAGAGCTTGGTCCCGAGAAAATTGTGGCCTTGCAGGGGAGCTGGCTCAGATCTTAACAGGTCCGCTATGCATGGGCCCAGGGCGCACCGAATCGACATAGTGCAACGTCGGAAGGATCACGCGCAGGCTGCACGCCATATGGTCACTAGGTTTGATTGTTTCTTACATTTGCCTTCTACGTTTTTTAAATCTATAGAAAGAAAGCGATAGTGTATTGAGTTTGGGTAAAAGCAAAAACTAAAGGGAAATGGGCAGGGCTATGATGGCTATGAGGTATGGAAATCGAAAGACAGGGGAAAAAAGAATACCAAAAGAAGGGATACAAAACAACCAGTTCTATCCTTTTCCACTTCGCCGAGAACTCCGTGAAACATGCGGTGACGAGGTACATGAGTAAAACAAATAACAAGAACGATAGCGGGTGCAACTTGAAAGACCGAAACAGCAAACAAGATGCCTAACAAAACAGACCGGGTGAAAATGGAACGAATACCGACGACGAGTGAGTCTAGTAAGAGTTGTGAAATGGGAAAGGGAGGTTTTCTGCAAAAGGCGAAAATGTGGCGCAGAGGTCTTGGGCGGGCGAGATAGAAAAGGGCAGGCCGCTCTAGTTGGAGATTAAAATCAATTGCAAGGAAGTTGCGAAAAGTCCTGCATGGCGTGAGGCGCTTTTGGCTTGTCGTTGTTTTTGTCGGCGACCAAAGCCGGGCACGGCAGGCTTGTCGTTGGCCGTGAGCTGGTCTGCTGCGTCTCGGTAACGATCAGGCGTATCCTCGCGACACCACGGTGGACGAAGACTGTTTAGTAGGTCGTGGTCGTTGTCTTCTCCTTGGAGCATTTGTTGCACCTGCGGTGGTTGCAGTTAATGCAGTAGTCGTCGCCGTCCATGTTGCCTGCAGTGTTGCAAGCAGACTAAACGATGAACAACGGCCAGTTAGCAGCTACCACAAATAAAACAGATAGAGTGCATTGTCATAATTGTTTGAAGGAGGCATTCCATAGGGAAACATACGCATGTCCAGTGAATGATAGTCTCGCGTCTCCCGGTGGGCTGGGGGGCTTGAGCGTTGGCAGCGGGAGGAGCCATGTTTGTAAGTGTTGGGAATCGGAGCTTGGTGGTGGAGGAGTTTCCTAATTCGGCAATTGCTGAGTAGAAGAAGGAAAGCAACACGACGCTTTGATGGGTTGAAGATGGTATGAAAGGACTTGAATCTAAAAGATCATGGAGGTGGAAGTTGGATATGCTGTGATTTTTTCTGGAAATCTTGAGCTCGATCGAGCAGAGATGATCTCGTCTTTATACAACGTCGTTGACGGTCGTGTATCCTAGCCTTGCAGTCAAGCCCAAGTCCGCAGTTCGCAGACACTGAGTAGGAGGTTCGGCTTGGGCGCCTTGCTTTTTTGTCCGTTTCTTTTTTTCTCTTTCGTATTGTGTTATTATTATTATTGTCCGGTACGGTGTCGCCTTCATACACACGGAGAGCGCCTAGTGGGTGTGGGTTGGTCTGTTCAAAACTGGAAACATTGAGCAATGGCAAAAAGAGAGGCAATGCCAGGCCTGGCCTTGTTGCACCAGTGTGCCGGCCTAGCAACGCCGAAGGACTTCCCAGGCGTGCGGCATCGTACACCAAAGAAGGCTCACCTTCTCACAGCCTCTTTGGGGCTCTTGCGGGCTGCTTCTTGACCTCGCCTTGTTCCATATTGTCGAACTTCGACCGTGCTAGCTGCTGTTGTTCGCGGTCGCCTTTCGGCTCGTTCGTGGTAAGTCGGTGGCAACAAGAGAAGCAGCCCTGTTTGTCCGACTGCGGTTCAGTTAGCGTCTTGTTTTCTTCCTTTCTTTTTTGTTGTTTATTGTGCTCCTCTTCCCGTCACCAGGCTTGTGCCTACTAAGACGAGTTGGCAAACTCACTTGGTTCGCTGTCCTCTTCCGAACCACGAAAGAAGTTGCGACCTTCTCACCTCCAAGTTGAGCCGCCAGGTGCGTTCATTTTTGCATTGCGCATGTGTGCTGCTTCTTGGTTTGCCGTTTTCTTTCGCCTTTTCTCCTCCTTCTTCTCGTAAAATATGGCATGTACTCGTTGAGCAGCCACATGGCTTCCTCTTTGGCTCGCCTTTCTTCGACCCTCTCCCTGTTCTGGATTTATTTCTTGTTTCGTTTCGGTTCCACGATTTGCTGTGACTAGCCTCGTGCCTCGATTCCTAGGTTGTAAGATGCGCTATAATATGTGCCTGTCGCCTTGAAACGGCGGCGAGAGGGTGAGGCACTGCTCTTCTGCCTGAAACGAATTAAACAAGCGAAATGTTAGTCAGAGGGAAAGAAAGGCGTTGGACACAAATAACAACAAAGGCGAGGCATCTAGCCCTTGACAGAAGAGAGCAAAACAAACCGGCCTTGTATTGCTTGTCGCCTTTTCTTCTCGTAATCCGGTGAGGCCTTGAGGGGGTGTAGCTAATAGAGAGCAGTAGAGGCAAACCAATGGACAGGCAGGGGGTGAACGTGGGCACAGACCAGGACTTGACCTTTGACTGACCGACAAGGGGGAGAGAGGCCTGGCCGCGCCTAACAAAATCCTGGAGCAGAAATTTTGTTTTGTTCTCTTCAGGCCATCCGGACCCACCTGGCGCGGCGCCTAACATCTTTTTCGGCCGTCAGACGCTCAACTGTGCGTGGTAGTGTCGGTGTTGGTCAATCGGTGAACCTGCCTTGGCTTGACAGGTCGGCCTGCCCAGGTTTGACACTTGCGCAGCAGTCAACCCGGCTAAGAAAATTTGGGCAGCTGGCCACGGCTCGGGGATCTTCGCCGCGCAATATGTGACGATGCCGACATGATCGTCAAGATGTTGGTATCCAGCGATCGTATGCTTTTGTCGACGTCGTTCCCCTGCGTTCTCTCGAAGGTCGATACGGCGTGGCACCCCGCCATAGCTTCTGAGTTGGTGTAAGTCGCTACTGCGAGACTGCGCAGGAAACCCCACTGTCGCGCAAGCATCGCGCACTGATCTCCAACAGCCGGGACTGTTTGGCAAGATGACGACGCGAAGCAAATGCCGTTCCGGATCTCTCAGCCACGCGTACGCGGAGCAAGGAAGACAGCCTGTATTTTTCGCAAAGTCAGCAGCCGAAACAGAGAATCGTTCTGGAATAAAAACTTAAGAGGGGAAATACCGCGAACATATCTGTTTGCGAGGAGACCAACCATGACTTTAGCAAAGCGATTTGCACGACAGTAAGCTCGCGACAAAATCAAAAAGGGGCAAGGAGCAAAACCAAGAAGGGACAAATGTCAACAGCGCACTATGCCTTATTTCAAAAGAATGGAAGGAGCGACACGGCTTAATTTATACAAGGAGAGGAGGAAAGAGCGAGTTTAACAGAGATATCAAATGTCTGAGGCTCTTTCCTTCCCAGGCAACAGAAGCTAGCTAAACAAGTGCCTCCGTCTCTTTCATCGTCTCGCAAAAATGTGGGCAGGAGGCTCTTTCCTTCGAGGACCATGTTGTTCTTGAAGACGCCCGCCTGCCCGCCTTTTTCGGCTGTTATTATTTTATACTATGTTTGTTTTGGTGCGTATCTAGAAGTTGAAAGAACGGCAGGCTCGAATCACCAAGCAAAACAGCCGGGCAAAATCGCTCCTTCTAGGCTGCTGCTCCATTTGTCCATCGCCGTCTCCTTACTGCCATACCCATGACCCTTATTTTTCAACCCGCAATTAGCATGGGGGTCAAGAAGGCATAAAAGAGGAATGCGGCCTCCATCCACGAGGGGCGCCCGGCATCAAGTGTGTGTGTGTGGAGGCTTGACCAAGTGGCCCGTCTTCATGGCAGCATCCTGTCGTTGTGTTCTTCACGGGCGACTTTGAAGGCTCTTTTGACAACGATAGTGCAATTATTAACAGCCTTCTTTCCAGCAAAGTTCACTTTCCCAGCGGTTCGTTGTTTTGTCGATGGCTTCAGAGAGATGCGGCTCAAGTGCGGCTTCCTTGATTGCGAGGCCACTTGCTCATCATCGTGAAAGCATCCCCTACTTACAGGCACCAATCAAGAAGAGTGGATAACATAAACTACAATGAACTAGGCAAGGAGAAAGCTTCCAATTGTTGACATCATTATGGCATACAATACTCACCTCACAAACATACTTGTGATAAAGCTGGTAAAGGCTTGACGAACATAAAGCGATTAGGCCTGGGATCCTTCGCGAAGTACATCCAATAATGCAATACCTGTCTTTGGATCATACCATGGGCTACGATCACGAGCGACGTTTGTCTTCTCGTCTGCATTGATGGCAAAGCCAAAGCTTGCTTTGGCAGTATTGGCAACCAAGTTAGCTGTTTACTTGTGCGCCTAGCAAGTCTTTGTCTGGTAGAAACTGTGGTAATTGGGACCCAACATGAACTTTGAGTTCCAATATTCTCAGTAGAACGATGGGTCTCAAGGCTATAAAGCAATGGGAAAACTCTGGTGCAGATATGCGTGGCAGAAACCAGATACTGTGGCGTGTCGACATGTTCATAAGGACCTTCACTTCCAAGATAAAAGGATGACTTATTATCGCGGCTCTCAGTTCATCTAACGGGACGCTTTCGATAAAAAGAGCGAAGCCAAAAGCAGCTTTACGATTGCAGTGCCACAACTACGTTAAGAATGTGGTGGGCCGTGTACAAGAACGAGCTCCTGATCAGCTAATCCTGAAAGTAAACAGTCCCACAAAATTTTCAATCCAATATTTCAAGGGCTAAAGTTATTCAATCTGCTCACTGCATACTTTTTTTTGTTTACGTAAATACAGTTCGAACCGTTGATGTTGGCGAGGGTCGACATGGCACTTATGTTGATATGAGAATTGCTTTCGTTGACCACCTAAGGCAGCGTCGTTGCTTAGAAAATATGGTAAGGGGTAAGGATTAAAACTAGGTATAAGAATAAACCAGGAGAGAATGTTTTCCTATCAGACCACCCGTCTGAATAGACCATCACTCATCTTTGTGCCGGGTCTATTGGGTACGTGCTTCGGGTTTCAGGAGTACTTCGACTGTCTACCACACAACCACAGACAGTACACATAACGAAAAGTCTCGTTATATCTAGGCCGGAAATCCCGATACATAACGGAAATCGGAGGCCTACGACCGGTTACATCAATAAGTGAGAAGCCTTTTTTTCTCCTTCTTCCTGCTTCTCATGCAACCGCTTGCACCACTACGTCCGAAAAAGCATCATCTCATCCTGCCATTTTGGTTCTTTCCTTCATCATGACACCCTCAGTTACCCTGCACATAAAAATGGGAAGCTTGCAACATGCAAGAGAAGGGTGGCCCTGCATGCTACCACTTGTGACGGCCATTCGCAGCTCCTCCTTTCACTGTTGCCTACCATACTCCTGCATATCAGTCTAGTTTGGATTCATTGTATCTATTTTTATTTAATCAAATTTATTGTCCTGCTGCATTGGGCCATCCTGCTCTTTCCTTCTGCGGCTCTGTTTTGTCTCATCCCGTCTCGGTGTTATTTTATTCTAGCTAATTTTTTCTCATTTCAATTCCTATTGAACGTCTCCGGCACGACTCGGGATCTTGTTTCAACTCGGATGTAGCTCAGTGAGATGCAAGTTTTATCTCCTTTCTTGCCGTGATATGAACCAATACGTGACGTCTGTATTGTGTCTCATGGTTAACTGTGTCCTGAATTTGCTGGGCGGGCTTCGGCCCATAGCCACACCGTTTTGGCGGCCCGCGCTAGTGCCCAATTGGGTAATTTCCCTTACAACACGGACTTTCGCGGGCAATCCGAAGTGGCGCAGAGTACTGGCTGGCCGCGTTGGACGCGGCCGGGTCTGCGCAAAGCCAGTTTACAGAGGAACACACCGGAACAATCTCTTTGCATACACGCAAAACCCAGACCGCACGCATGCATGGCGAGATCAGACCCGTCTCGCCTACCCCGTGTAAAAATTTGCACCATTTTGTTTCCCATTCCTGTGCTCTATCAGCAGAGTAAACGATCAGGAGGGTAATGCTAGAGTAGAATTCGGCTTGTATTGCACTGCGCCACGTCTGGAGCTTCATGGCTCTACGCAGGACTGTCTTGGTTCTTCACAATGACTGTTTACCAGTGATAAATCTATACCATGTAGAAAGAACAGGTGGATATAGGGAAAGCGCGAGCTGCAGCACCTCCCTCTTGTCGTGAGTGCGGGCGCAGAATCGCACCTTCCCCCAGCAGAGCTGTGCTGCCAGACGGGGCAGATTTGGTGCGGGGAAGGAACAACCGCGACTTCTGTGACACCTATCACAAAAGCCTCGCTAACAAAATCCAACACAATCGACCTCACCCCCAGAATTTGATAAGCCTCATTCCTCCTTCTTCTCTTTCTTTTTCTTCTATCCACCACCTTGCTCTCACTCACTGCTGCCTGCTGCCACTGCGCTGTATTTTTTTAGGGCTTTGTCCAGTTTGCCCAGCGTTATGCCTTTTCCCTTATCCCCTCCTGATTGCCCCGATATGAAGCCTGTTGACCTGGCGCGATGGCCGCTTTATGCGGCCGCTTATGCGGCCACTCAGGTAGACTGCGCCTGACTTGCCTGCCATTCGTCCCACCGTTTGATTCTCCCTACTGCCACTACGATCTTTCCAGCCATACCCCTGTCTCCCATGCTCTCTACCCCTTTAATTGATCGCTTGCTTTTACGAGAGCACTGAGGCGCGGCCCAAAGTCGCCCCACGCCTAACTTGCAAGTGTACGGTACATGAGAACAAAAACGGATGTAAAAGAAGAATAGAACACTGCGTAAATTCCAAGGCCAGTCCGTATTGGTGTGGACTTGTCCGTCTCCACCAGGCCTCAAAACCGGCCGCGCTTGACATACCCAGCCCCGAAGCCGCCATATCACCAAAAGAATATGCCGTTGGTCCAATGCGCAGGGCAGCGAATGAGAGTGTCTCCGGTACCATCCCTAACACACCGGCACCCAAGATGTACAGTAAATGAGGTGTATTCCGGATGAGGCCGTTAGAGAAAAAATGGTTAGAAGAGATAAAAAGGAGAAAAAAAAACCAACAGTCGCTCTTTCTTTCTTTGGATATCATGGCACTGCCCGGCGGGGCCTGCACATCTCCGGCTCTTGCCCTCTTTCCCCGGAAGCCGGTCAATCTTTGCTTCTCCCCCTGTTTCCATTCTTTCTCGTTGCCATCCACCATCATGACGTTTTATCTCTTCCACCTTCCAACCATTTTCGGTGGCAGTGAACAACGACATGTAAATCGAAACCGGCGAGACAGTGGGTAGCCTCAACCACGTATCTCGAACACATCCCGCACGCCATGTGAGGCTGTTCAGTCAACCTTTGGCCGCAGCCCCATCGACCTGCATCCAACATCTTTGCCCTCCATCACATCTTACGTCGCCCTTTTTCTCGCTGTCGACTACGCTGTCGCCCTCAACGGCAGAGTTATCGTCCTCGTGCTGCCGGGGCTGGCCTCGGCCATGCGGACCATAGCCTCAAGAGAAGCCGGCGGTCACGCTAACTCCCGATGCAAATGAGGCAGCAGAACTCTACAGCGATTAAGGATTGTCCACATGCAAAATATACCCTAGAGACGAAAGCAGGTGATACCACCGGACTCGACGGCCCTCTAGCTCATCTGAAAAGGCGCCCCAGGCTGGAGCTGCCATGGCCAAACTGGGCATGGTCTGGCCTTTGTTTCTGGCCGGTCAAGACAGAACACAGTCAGGTTTGTGTTGGCACCTCCGCCTCATTGCTACATATCTCCTGCTCCTCGCTGCTTTCACCACTCACCTCCCTCCTTAACGACTTCCGTCTCCGCTCTCGTTCCTGTACCTCCTATACCCTCCACTCTTCGCCACTCTCCCTTCCCCCCACGCACATGGTCTTAGTCCTTTATTGTGTAACCTATCCTGCATACTCTCCTAGCCCAAACCTGCAGCTCGGCCGACGGAGGGATATATATCGTTCGTTGCTGCCTTGTCCCCTCCTCATTTCTGGCTCTAGCCCCTTTTTCTTGCTGCCGTCAGTTGATCGAGCCAATTTCGTGCTGTCGATGGCCATATATGTCTCCTTTTCTTCTTGTCTTTCATGTTCTCTTTGATTTTCCATCTCTTTAAATTCTTGCTTTATTTTCAGTCTTCTTTCTGATTCTTGTCCATATTTTCGTTTTCTATAAAGCCTTTCCCTGCCCCTATCACCATTCGCCTTCTATTTTTGTCTCTTTATCACCACTCTTTTACCTCCTATGCCACAGAACGTTGTCAAGAATTCGTGCAGGCATCGTTTTCTTACGCAACGACTCGGCTCACTGTCACTCACATTATTTTCAGCTTTTATATTCGTCCATTCATTTGTTCACCTACCGTCCATGTTTGATATCGGCAAGCAACACAACCTCCTTTTACAGCTTTAATCTTATTGTTTCACCCTAAACGTCACCTCAATTCGATCCAAATGATGACTCCACCAAACCACGACTCGTCAAGTACCCAGCGAGCCACGGCCACACGAGACGCCACGCCTCTCCCCGACGCTGCGCGCCGTGTCATACGCAACCAGCGAGGTGGTGATATTCACAGCATCCGCGGCACGCAATCCCTACAAAGGGACACACTTTCTCCCTCCCGGGCCACTAGGCGTGTCCTCACGCCTCAGATGCAACAAGCCCATGGCTCGCTCGGAAGCTCGCAGCGGTTGCCCACACTCCAAGAGATGTACAACACATGGCGGTCTCTCGAAGAACAGTTCAGCCAGATGCGCCGTCTGCCCATGTTCGTCAAGGCCGAGCTAAAGTTCTGTCACGGCTGTCGCATCCTCAAAATCCGTGTAAGTACATACCAACTCGAGAACAATAACAATTAAATACCGTTTGAGTTTATCGACTGACACCAATATCTCCAGTGCACGTGCTTTGACTACACCCAGTTGGAAGCTGGATACCAAGAGAGGGACCGCATCCTACGATACACGGCCCTGCGCGAGTTTCCCATTGAAGGAAGTGAAAGCGAGGAAGAAATCACGGCCGATTCTGAGCCTTCTACATCTGAACCATCCATCGGCACTCCTTCCAACACACTCTCTAATCCTTCGACCACCACCGTCACCACCTATCAAAATCTAGCCTCAGAGAACAACGTCGCCCAGGACACCCTTGAATGGACACCGGTAGAGACGTACCCAACTACCGTCCACGGGGGCTCTCGGCTCGCTCAACCAGTCGAATATACCATCACGGCTACAGACTCGACTATACATGGTGGTCCAGCCGTTCAGAACGCCGAGACCCCCGGCTTTGATTTCAACACCGCCGTGGCCAGATCCACCATCAGGCCTGCAACACGCAGCAGCACAGCAACCATGGCATCGTCAACATACAGAAGCGCTCGCCAAGGCACTTCTTTGCCTGCACCGGCAACCACTTCCACGTCAAAGACTACACCAACGCTTGTCAAGTTTGAGCTCCGCGCCATTATCATGGCTAAGGAGAAGATTGGCACCCAATCGCGCCGCTGGCAGTGCCAGTATGGCCTGTCCGACAACCCAGAAGACCCTGTATGCAAGCGCGAGGACGATAACATGGACACAATTCGCCGCCACTATGGTCGTGAGCATGGCAGCCACCGCTTCCACAAGAAGCCCGCCCTTCGCATCCGCTGCAGCCACTGTAACCTCGAACACGACAAGCAACGGCCCCCAATCAAATGCCCCGGCTGCAAAGTCGATCGCGGCATCTGGCTGCGGGAGATATTCGCAGTCATCGAAGTTCCCGTGTCCCTTAGCAACCAAGAAGAGAGCGGCAGTGCAAGCGGTCCTGGTGACCCTGGGAGCGGCTCTGGCAGTTTCGGCGGTTTCGGTGGCTTTGGGAGCCGTGGTGGCCAAGGCAGCTCTAGTACTGGTGGTGCTAGTGGCCCACACGGTGCCGGCAGCTATGGCAGCATTCGTGGTTCGGGGAGTCCTGGCAGCCCCGGTGGCTTTCATGAGGCCCCTGGGCGCCGCATTGCCTCAGCATGCATGCGGGGCGCTGGGAGCCCTGCCGTCAGCACGGTCCCGTGTGACCCGGCGACGGATATGCCAGAGTGCTACAATGATATCTGCAACAACACCATGGCCCTGCCAGTCATGCCACCTCCCGGCGTTTTGGCCAGCAACAGCAGCATCCAGTCGCAGCGGCCATCTTCATCATCGTCTTCGTCGACGGCTCAGTCTCAATCCTTATTGCTATCACAGTCACTGTCGCAGTCCCAGGCGCATTCGCCGTTCACACAAGGCTTCTACGCCGTCGGTCGCGGCTTGCCCCTGTCACCTGCCATCCACATGACCTATCATATGGCGACACCGACAATGTCGCCCGTGACGCCCGTGTCGCCGCCCTCACCTGCATCAAATGCCAGCAGCGCATACGACGCGGAGACAATGGCGATGCCTCCGTACGAGCACCTCGGGTTGGTTCCCGGTCAAGGCGAAGCACTCTATGCAGACAGGCTAATGACAAACGGTGGTGTTACCTATGGCGGCCGTGTTGACAGAGACGCTAGCGAAGGCGATGGTGCTCGCAACCATGTGGCTGCCTCTCCGACCGTCACCAACTACACCGACCTTCTCAACATGTCCATCAGTCCGGCTCAGGTCCAAGCCCAGACTCAAGCGCACTCAACCGCGCAGCAGCCGGGTCCATCAACCATCGTCAGTATGGCCGATGTCCAGATGTTCATGAACATGGCCGCCGCTCAAGCCCCCCCGGCTGATCCGCCGGCTCACAACAATGCTATCGCAAACAACAACGGCCTCTCGATGGGCAAGTGCACTACCGAGAGCGAGTTCTTTTATTTTGCCGATTAGAGGCCAGCCTGGTGCTGCCTCTCCTGTGTTCGTGAGTTTGTGTTGACGTGTGCCTTGTGCCTCGTCGATGCTTTGTTTCTGATTTTCTTGCTTCATCGTATCACGACTCCTTATCTATTGATACCCTTCGTGCCGGCTGCCTCTTTGAACAGAGGCTGGCGATGGATCTTGACGAAGGTCGTGTCTGTTGTCTTTCTTTGTGTATTTACGTGTTTCTCGCTGGCACTTTCGTTGGGCTGTTTCCGCTGTCGGTTGGTCGGCGGCGAAGTCAACATTGCAACCAGCACAGCCCGTAGTGAGCCTCGTTAGATAGATTCGTCTTAGTCCAACAATAAACATGGCCCATCCAATTGACTTGGATGCCCTGTTCTCAATCGAACCTCAAAGTCGTGATGTCAAAGAAGCAAAGACGTGAAATTACGCGACGCAAGGCACTCTCAATTGGCGAAAATACAGGCCAAACCCACGGAAATCGAGGCTGTGTTCAGGGGAACATAGGGCTGGGTCTGCCCCATGAACGCCAAGCACAGGCCAAGGCCATCCACGATTCCAGGTCAGCCTTCAACGGTGCCTTGATACGGAGAACCGCCTGCCCGCAACAGGACAAGCTGCCGCACTCGAGAATATGGATCTCGTCAAGCCACAGAGGCCATCAAAAGATCCAACTTCTCCACGCCACGTCCAAGAGGCGGAGGACGAAGAGGTTGGTTTTGTATCCACTCCGGCAGAGTACTTTACGCATTGGATGCCGTGTGAGGAGCTATGGTGGGCCTCTCCTGCACCACCCAGGAAGATGAGATCCAAGTCCTGGTCGAGGATCATGAGCACGGAGTCTCGAATTGGTTTTTCTGTCCGCAATCGTGACGCTGTTTCTTACTCTTGCGTCGTTCGATCGCTCCTTCCTGTGACATGGCCACGAGAAACAGTCAACTCTTGCAGCACACCCCGACGCTTGTGTGCGGTATTGACCAATGGGATAAAACCAACTTGCAGGGAAGCAGCGACCATTCCGTGCTGTGCGCTCTGCGAGTGAGTCACTTGCCGGACGCAAGACTGGACAATCAGGGCCTCTGATTGGCCAATCTGTACACCAGTCCACTTAGCGGGTGGCCGACTGCAAAGAATGGAGAGAACGGCGAGCGGAAAGTGGGGGAGGCTGTGTGACTGGCGTCTGTAAGTGGGTGGTGAGGGTGTGGGGCGGGCTTTTGGCGACGAGATTCGTTCCTTCCCTCACCATTTGCATCTTGTTTGCTGGGGGCGGGCTTTCGGCTTTGCTGCTATCTGAGGTGAGGAAACTGCGCCTCGCTGGGCTTTTCGCGCCTTCCTGTACGAGACAGGCCTCTCGTATCACAATTTGCCGCAGTGTAGGGAAGGTACGGGATAATGGCACATGTCTACATTTCTCTTTTAATATCATGCTTTGTCCTTTTTTCTGCTTCTCGTGATTTGATTTTCTTCTCTCCTACAGCAACTTCAGATACACAACGATACGCCCACGAAAAGGCACTCCCTCTGTTTCGGAGCCCCGTCCCCGTGCGAAAGCACCCCTAGCATCGCAACCCGTCAACTTCTGCGACCCTCTTCACCTCCCGTAAAAAAATCAAAATTTCAAAGCAAACGCTACCAATTTCACCAATTCTCTTTTTTTATCAAACAAAACAGCACACAATCTCCAATTTGATCATAATTATTTTGACCATTTCAAATCCATTAAACCTCGACAAACTGGACGACATTCAGGACCCTCTGCTTCCGTCCTCAACCGCCACATTGACGACTAATACCGCAAGCGTAACAGCTTCACCCCAATCCACTATCAATCACCATCTAGGGCCAATCGTAGCCAATTATCATCTCATGGCTCATCAAGGTAGCTTCAGCAGCGCTCACAGCTCCATCGGCTCTGCCTCCCCTGCTTCTAGCACGAGCGCCGCCTCTGTTGCCGCCCCCTCGCCGGCCACAGTCAGCTTCTCCGTCTTCCAGGAGGGCTCTGGCCGTCCTCTCGTCTTCGCTCCGCCCCTCGGTACTCCTGAGCTTCAGGCTCTTGTTGATCTCTTCATCGCTCTTGATGTCCCCGTTTCCATGAAGATGGAGATGATCCAGCGTGACTTTGAAGCGCACACTGCTCGCACCAACGAGCGGTATAAGACCTACTTTGTCCCGTCCGCTGCGACCCCCAACGCCTCTGCCACGATCACCTCGCCTTCGACCTTCACTGCCAGCCCCAGCCCCATCTTCCACAACGTCTTCGACACGCATTTCAATCACACGGCTTCCACTGGAAGCGGAAGTGGAAGCGGCAGCATGTACCTCGATGCCAGCCCCGTCCCTCGCCCATCGCCGACTGAGTCGGACCTGACAGTTGCGTCGGACTCTCTGTTCCCGCTCTCTGTTCCCATGTTCCCTGCTCACCAGTTCACCGATGTCAACGCCGCCTTCACCGGCAACTTCTTCCCAGTGGCCATGGACCACAGCCCTGTCGCCATGGCTGCGGCCTCGATGTGGCCCACAACCACGCTCATGGCCACCGCGCCGGGTGTGCGCAGCTCTGAGTCCACCCGCCGGACGCAGCCGCACCAGTCTGCTGCTCCTCCTTCCCAGCGGCGGAGACTCTCTGGCAGCAGCAGCATGCAGATCCTTACGCGCAGTGGTGAGGACGTCACCCACATGTCGAGCCGCGGCACCCGGACACACGAGGAGCGCGAGAACACTCGCCTCGTGCGTCAGCGGGGCGCCTGCCCTGACTGCCGCCGGAAGAAGACCCGGTGCAACCCCGACCACGCTGGCTTCACCCTGGATCATGTGAGCGCCCGTGCTGGCCCGTACACGGCTCCTGCCCAGTCCGGGCGAGCCAAGACCGAGGCGGCCGCTGCCAAGGCGGCCAAGGCGTCCAAGGCCAAGGTGGAGGGCAAGAAGGCCGTGACCGCATCCGAACCTGTGTTTGTCGCCCCGCAGGTGCCGAATCCTGCCGTGCTGGCCGGCATCGAGGATGGGGGCGGTGGCGGCTTGGGGCATATACCACCGCTCCTCGACCTCAGCCTCTTCTCGGACTCCTTCAACTGGGACCAGCTCACCTCTGACCAAGGCCGCCTTTTCACCGAGGAGGACCTGGAGCTGAGCATCGCCACCACGCTCTCTATGACCATGCCAACCACGACCAACGCCACCACTGCCACCGCCTCTAGCACCCAGGCTCAAGCCGACCCGTACAGCGTTCAACCATTCCGACCACCTCCACCGCACCGACCCACGGACGCCCGCCACCAGTCCCGCCGCAACGTGAACGCCACCACCGTCTCCTCTGCCTCGGCCACCGCCACCGCCATCGCCTCTGCCGCCCCTGTCGACCAGGCCCCTCAAATGGGACGCATGATCAACAACGCCGTGGACTTTAACGGCTTCGCTGCCCCGGCCGCCTTTGCCAACTCGGCCATCTTCGGCGACGCCTCGGAGACCTACTACTCCGCTGTGAACGCCTCCATGACCGGGTCTTGCGTTCAACCTGGCTCCTCCCAAACCGGCGGGCTGACACACTCCTCGGCACTGCGCACATCGCGACCACTATCAGCACGGGGTGAATTAGAAGAAATAGATCTGGGCGACGACCGTGGTCTAGATAGGCCTCACACAGCAGCCACTCACACGGGCCAATCGGGCGAGGACGAACGCGGACGCGAACAAGAACTAGACGAAGAACGCGAGCGCGACCCGCCCACCGAGTCCACAAGGCGCGGTGTCTTTGTGCCCGATCGTGGTAGGCTGGCGTCTGTCGAGAGCAGTAGTCGTGCAGCACCTGTTAGGTCCGAGAGTAGGACGACGAGCGCAACGACCACGAGCATTTTGACAATGACAACGTCGCCCACCCTGTCGATTATACGCGGGTCCCTTGCCTCCTCCTCGGCGACACCCAGCGACTCGTCTGTTTCGACTCCGGCATCACCCAAATCACAAACCGAGTCACCGACCTCGTCCTCGTCGTCGACATCATCGTCGTCACCACCGCTGTCGCCTGCGAATGCCACCGTGCTCCTGACAGAAATAGTCAACTTCGTGGCGTCGCTGATCCCCGCCTACCTGGCGTGGACAGCGGCGGCCGAGGCCGAAGCCCAAGACAGCCTGGTGTCCGACCCGGACGAGCAGCTCGACCGGATGAATCTCGGGCCCGCCCTTGTTTCCTGCCAATAGTATTTAAGGATACTGTACTGGTGGGAGAGTCGGGGCGGTGAGCGAGGCGTCGGATGACGAAGGATTGTCGACGGGTGCCCAGTACCCGGTGAGGGGCGAGGGCGAAAAGGGTGAGCAGCGGATGAAGAGCAAGCGATGGTGAAGATTTGATTTTATCTGATTTTGATTTCCTTTGTCTTTTCCTTCGTGTCTTGATTTTTTCTTTTCTTGTTTTGTCTTGTTTTTTACTCTCGGTTTCTTTCTTGGCTTCTTTTGTACTGTCTCTTTTCTCATTTTCGTTTTTGGAGTTGTGTCTACAACACTTCCTACGGGTAACCTGACTTTTTTTCGAATATCTGAATTATTTCCAGCCTTGACACTCCTGCCCATCGCCAGCTTGGCGACAATAACGACATCCGAGACTTTGTTTTTAACGTATTACCCTCTCGTAGTTTCCTACAGTCCTAAGATGCTCGTCTTCTGAAACAGGTGATAGGTAGCCGTCGCACAGGTACCTAGGAGGACAAAAAAGGATGGAAGAGGGCATAGTATACGTAGTCATGGTCCCGTAATAGTGTGGCTGCTTAGGGAACAAGTTGGAGTGTCTCGCCATGTGCAACTTTGCGGAGGTTTGACAGCTTCCCGGCTTTCGCAGGTGAAGGGGCGTGTGCGATGATGTGTGTGCATGGTTGACGAAGACCAGCAAACCCATGATTTCAGCCTTTCGGATGCGCCATTGTCACTGACATACTTGGCACGTTCGTCTTAGGTGCGACTCTGGTCGTTGAGATTTTCTATCAAAGTTGGCAGGAGCAGGGCGCAGAGTGGTCTCTCCTTCCCTTCGCATCTATCACGAGTGACAGCTTCCTAGTTTCGGTTGGGGCACCGGAAACGTGACGGAAGAGTCAAGAACAACCAGCGCGACGACCAATTTGGACTTCTGTTGCTCATTTTTTTGGATAATTGAAAGGCAGGTACTAAGAAGGCAGGGGCTCACGATGCCCTCGAAAACTGGCCGGCGGGCCAAGAAAGAGAAACGGGCCAAAGCCGCCAAACGAAAGAGCAGCCACGCGGTCGCGCCTTCCACATGGGGTCGGCCGCACAACACACACCTGCCTTCCCGGGCAGCGATGTGGTCCGCGCTTTCCACATTTGCGATATGCGATTCCCGGTTCTTGATCGCAATGGCAGTTGCGACCGGCATGTTCGCCGTCATGTTGGCTCACCAACGCCCATCATTGCCCTTCCTTCCCCATCTGCCACCTGCCGTCGTTGGACGTTTGCCCCTTCTTCTCCTTTTACAATGCGCACTTGCATCTGCCGCACTCCTCGCCCTGGCGTGTTTGTTTTCGTCTGCATCCACATCAACGCCCAAGCCAATCGACGGTGCAGGGAGACCAGAAGCAGAAAGCCACGTTCCAGAGACATCCGACACCTCAGAGCAGCCGTCCATCAACCACCAAGAGCAAACATATGACGCGGCCAGAAGCAGTCAAGACGTCGGCAGCAAAAAGCTGCTTGAAGACAATTTCAAAGAAGAAGCGTGGCCAGACGCGGACAACGACAACTGGGACGAGACTTGGGCTGAAGATCACGGCTACTACGAAGACCAGGACATCAGCAGATCCGAGTCCCCGTCGGATAACGATATGAGCCCCAAGTCAGAGCACTCTCAAGCCAGGCCCCCTTGGCAGTAAGTCCCCCTGTCACCAATCTCTCAGATTCCCCTATCATAGTCCTCAAGGCTCCCCGCCCTGCTAACAACCAGAAGGGATCACCATGGATATCGAGGACGGGGAGTTGCGTCAGTTGCTGGCCGACCTGCAAGCCGCGGCTATGTTTCTGGTCCGCCGCCCGTTTACCGCGACAATGGCCTTCGTAGCCCTGCTGCTGGCGTTTCCTCTCGGATGGAAAATTGGCAAACGAATCGGAGACCTGATGTTTTCCGATCCCAGCCAGGCGAGCGCTTTCACCTACAGGACCGATTACATGCCCATGGACGAGGCCGTGCGCTTGGTGGTAGTCGTGGGCGCGGTCATGGCCGTGGTTCTGATTTTCTTCATACACGCCTGGGAGGAGGATGGGCCCCTCCGGTGGGTGTGGCCCCTCATCTAGATCGGCAGACGGAAGCAACCACGACGACCAAGACAGCCGCGCCGATGCGCAATGCCAGGGCTGGCAACGGCATGTCGACGGCCTCAGTCACATCCAACGGTGCCGCAGCTGTTACGACAGCCGCTACCGCAGGCCCCTCGAAAACTGTTCCACGTGCGTCAGGTCATTCAAATGCATTTTCATCAACAGGAACATCAACCGTGGCGGTGGCGGCAACAACGACAACGGCGCGCCGAAATATCACCGAAAACCGTGTCGCCAAACCTGAAGGCTCCATGTCCGGTGTCGTGCGTGGTGTCACGCCTGCCACAATGCCTGTCACAATTGGTGCGGCGAACATAGGCACAAATAACATTGTTGCAGCAGCACATGCGACGGGTGACCTAAGCAGCACCACCAGCGAACAAAACCGTCGCGCCCGTCGCGCCCAGCGTGCCGTTTTGATCTTTCAAGAACAGTGCCAGATCCGCCAAGCAGAGGATGCTGCGCGAGAAGAGCGTGCTTGCGCTGTCAGCAAAGTAAAAACATCGACTTTGACGTCTTCTTCGACATGTCCGTTAGGTGGGGGCGAAAGTTCGGGCTTGCAGCCTTTGTCGACCATGACTAATTTGGCGGTGGGCGTCGCTGTTCAATCGTCGTCCCCCAGCACTGTGTGCAGTGCGAAAATCACGGAGGTGGTGAACTCCATTCACGTTGGCCCCACCCAAAACGCTACCACCAAAACAGTACCACCACCAGTTCACGCTACCGCAAATTCTATGCAAGGTTCAACTTTTATCAACAAAATCTCAAAACCTCACATTGCAAGCAAACCTACCACCGTTCAGCCCGCGCTGCCACTTTTCCCCATAAACCAAAAATTTGACAGCGACAAATCTTCATCCAGCGTCTCGATCAGTGCACCCACAGCTGCTGTCACGATGGCCAGTGCCAAAGTGAGCAACAGCCTCGCAGGTAGCGACGCCGAGGATGGCAACGATGAATCCGACGACGATGGAGGTTTCGTCATGACGAGGACCGCCGGCAAGCGTCGCCTCAACGTGAGCGCTGCCGACATTATTGCCAACGAGATTCTAGACGATGTCAACGAAGAGCTCGTTGTGGAAGACGAGGACGTGACCGATCCTATCAAACGACTGCATCGGGGCTTCATGAACGAGGCTGTTGCTATGGTACGTATTCTTACAGCACTTCTTCTTTTTTTTCATCGTCCCCTTTTTTTTGCTCTCCCATGGCACATCCAATGCAGCGACGACAACTGGCACTATTCTGCTTTACGACCCCTTTTGCGTTTCCCCAGTGCACTTTTTTCTTTTGTTGTTTGTTACCACAGCCCCTTCGGTCGTCTTGGACATTTTTTTTTCCGTAGGAAACTCACGCTTCATATTATCCGATAATATGACTTGCTTCTGCTAACATTGGCAATTAGGCTCAGTTGGCTCTCCGCACAAACGAGACGCCTGTCGGCTGCGTGCTTGTGCACAATGGCCGGGTCATCGCTCGGGGCATGAATGCCACCAACATGACCCGAAACGGTACGCGCCATGCCGAGCTGATGTGCATCAACGCCCTGCTCTCGTACTGGGACGACGTCAATAAGACCGATGAAGATTCCGCCAATGATGGAAACAATGGAGACGACTATTCCGACTGTGGAAGCGCCGAGGACTATGACGACGACAAGAAGGACTACACCGAATACGACTGGGAAAAGGTTGACCCTAGCAAAGGCCATCTATTCCCCTACGGCCAAAAACTTCACCCTGCGCGGATCGTGAGCCAGGATATTATTCACGAGTGCTCGCTGTACGTTACAGTCGAGCCGTGCATCATGTGCGCGTCGATGTTGAGGCAATACGGTATCAAAAAAGTGTATTTTGGCGCGGCGAACGACAAGTTTGGCGGCACCGGCGGCGTACTACGCATTCACATGAACTCGAAGCCTAACGAGCCGACTCAGCAGAATGTGTCGTACATAGAGACATATGTTACGAACATGATGTCTCGGCCGAAGCGTGCCAGCCGACCACCTCGAACGCTTGCTGTGAACACAGAAGAGGCGATTGCCGCAACCGAAGACCCGATGATCGACGGCGCTTGCACCCCCTCGCCTACGGATTCCACAGGATCCCAAGAGGACGGTGGAACGGCGAAGATGACGACAACCATCACAAGAACCGTGGTAACAACCGACAACACAAACAACCCGCCGGTCATACGCCACACGTCAACAATTCCAATTGCCGAAGGAGCTATCCCTGCTAGAGACGAGGGGCACGGTGGGAACGTTGAGGCGGGATTTGACGTCGAGGGCGGCTGGGGCCGTGACAAGGCTGTGTTCCTTCTCCGTCAATTCTACGTGCAGGAAAATGGCCGGGCGCCGGCGCCCAGGAAGAAGGAAGGTCGAGCCCAGCGTCTCGTGGAGCAAATGAAATGCGAGACCGAAAGCACTGTCAGACTACCCCCCAAAGTCGACGGACTCGTGTTGGAGGCGGTGGCTGAGCAGCGCTCCCTTCCGGTCAGTCCGCTCACTGCAGTTGGGCCAAACGGTTCGATCGCTATACAGACTGGGTCCATTATGGATCTGATCCCAGATGGCTCTTCAAACGTCGCTCCCGTCTTTGATGCTGCCAATGCCGCCAATATCTCTGACGACTAGAACTCGATCAGAAGCAATGTTCCAAACATGGCACCAATCACAGAGACAAACATGGCGACGTCATCGCTGTGTCCGCCCGGAAGCAACGCTATGTCGAGCCTTTTGGACAACATTCAAAAGCTCAACATCAAAGAAAACCACAACGGTGGTGATGTTGGCGCCGGTGTTCAGAACGGGTCCTCACGGGACGCCAGCGGCAAGGCTACTGCAGGCAAGAATGTCAGTTTCTCGCATCCGCCGGTTCACCCGGTCGGGCCTCTTAGCCCTGTCACGAACCGCAACAGGTAGTCTTTACATGCCGGTGCTTCTTTTATTTTCTCTTCGTCAGCATATCGACACGTTTTGCGGCGAGAAGAGAAGCGCTCATTTGAACGAGGACGACCAAGCATGTTTTATTTTGGATTTTGGACGCACAGATGCATGCATTATTCAAGCAAAGAAACGGGCTTCGGCGCCTCTAGCAGCTCACAGTGACAGGAAGCTCGGTTGAGTCCGGGTTGCTTTGAGTCTTTGCTGACATGACTCCTTGAAGAGGTGCATGCATTACGACATACTTGCTGCTACTCTCCCCTTATGTTTTGGTATTCGTGCTGTCGCGGTAGTGGAGTGAGCAGCATGTTTCGAAACGGCAGGAGTAGCATTATTTTTATTTGGAAGGCATGAGAAGACTGGATGTATATATAACCCATGACTAGGACTAGCAAGGGGGAAGCCCAGCCGCGCTGGGGGGAGGCACATGGAAGCGATTCCTCGGCTTGGAAGAGACCACTTATGCATCTTACTAAAGAGCAATGGCGCAAAAGTCCACAGCACAACAGATACAACTAGCACATTTCTGAAATGATCCCGATGTCCACCATGTCCACGATTTCTAAGGGTCAGCCCCCGTCCTCGTCATGAGCTCTCCATGCCTGCTTCCAGGCAGTCCATCAAGCTCGTCCCCCGAAGCGCACTCTGGCCGTGACGACCCCGCGGTGCTTCTTCCACAAAGCTCACACGGGTGGTGCACCAGTCCAAAAGAGACTCGACTCGGGAACCGAGATTCGAGTCACCATTTGAGCCCGGCTGAAACAGCCCCACGCTTATGTCGATGAGGTCGGGCCGCCAAATGTCGTGCCAGAAGACGGTCGCGCCGCAGCGGCGGCAGAAGTTGCGCTCGACACCCGGACTGGACTGGTATGCGGAGAGTGCCGAGAGGGTACTGCCGGTGTTGTTGCTACCGTTGCCCTTCTTAAACGTCAAAGTCTGCCCACTCGGCTGGAGAACGATGCTCGTCCGCGGCACAAAGGCCCACGTCTGGATCTCAAAGCCCGTGGCTAGGCGGCACGACCGGCACGCACAGGTACCAGCGAGCCAGCGCGTTGCTCGTGAATTGTCGTGCTCGGACGGCCGCAGCCACCACTTGACATCGTCTGGGTTTGCCGTAATGGCCGGGTCGGTCGTTGCAAACGGCACGAGCAGGTCGGAAAAGCCCGAGTGTGGCTGGCGGCTGGCGACGGGGTCGTAGTCGGGCGGGAGGACGTCGAACTGGATGGCACCGCAGTGGCAGGCAGCAGAGACGGTGCGGGCTAGAGGATCGTCGCCTTGCTCGTGGTCGGTGGGGGGTGGTGCCGCCACAGCTGGGCCGTCCATGGGTTTGTCTCCAACCGTCGGCAGCCAGACTGCCAGGCCGCCGTCACCCGTGTCGGCAACATGGTCGTGGCGGACGTACTCCAAGACGGGGGTGTCGCTGCCACTGCCGTCCCATCTCTCTTCGACAATGACCCCCGTTGCTACGTCCCAGACAAGGTCCTCCGTCGTCCCCTTGCGACTGCGAAACACATGGCAGCCGCACGTACGGCAAAAGTACCGTTTTGTGCCGAGTGACGAGGCGTATGCCGTCAGTAACGCTGTCTCGCCATCTACTAGGCGCTCTTCTGTGGGAGGTGCCTCGATGGGACAATACGACGTGCAGAGGACGCCGCTCGATCGACGACAAGTGTTGCAGTGGCAGAGTGCAATGGGGATGGGTTTTTGGGGGTCTTCACCGTTGGGGGAGCGTGCCGTGAGTGTCTGCGCAATGGCACCACAGAGGCAGGTAGTGGTGAGAATAGCGGGCATTGTCTTTTTGTTGCGTCTTTTGAAGCAGTTCTTTTAAAGCCTTTTGGGGTCTTTGTGATTTGTTATTTTAAGTTCTGTTTCCGATGATTTAATTAATAAGAGGTAAAAAAGAAGCTGAAAAAAAATTAAACAGACAAGAGATCAGAAGGGGATACTTCATAATAATAATAATAATAATAATATTCCTCAACTATTGAACGTCTTTACTTCGTTAAACGTAAGAATACCATAACGACAGAGCTGTTCACATGACGTTTCGAGCACAGGATGCATCTTTGGAGGTGTGTAGAGGAGGGTAGTAAAGTGACATCCAGACCCGAGGTTTAAGCGAGAGCCAACCCTCTCGAAGTAAGCCGAGAAATTGTAGCCAATCGTCGATATTTTGCAAGAGCCGAATACTGCAGGTTGCTTTCATCTTCAATGGCCGCTTTCTCTCCCCTCGTCTAAACGGGAGCAGAAGCTCTTTGTTATAAGATGTGTTTTGGAGCTTGCCACTTGCCACTGATTACGACGTATTGGGGCGGGAGCTCGAAGCTTGGAGCTTTCAGCTTCCCCGCCACTGAACTACGGGCAGAAGAGCTACTAAACCGTTGCCCCTCCGGCATTGCCAAACAAGAGCTTCGCTTTGACAACATCACAACCACACAAGCACAAACAGGACATGGATCTACCACCAGCACCCGAGATGCCTGCAATGCCATCCTTACGACCACGGCCACGGCCGGACCGCTCATCGGAGGAAGCACAGCGCGTCCGCGTCAAGAACCGCCGGCTCGAGTTTCTGCGGCGGAACCCGGACTATCTTGCGTCGAGCGACCGCGAGTTTGCCAACGTCGCGCTCTACAACACGCTCATCCGGTCCTTCCAGACGCCGGCCGAGCGCGCGGCCGAAGCGCAGGACTCGGGGTTCGGACACGTGCTCGAGGCGTCCATGCTACGAAATCCGGAGCCACTGCACCGTGTCGATGACGACGATGTGGTGGAGGAGGAGGAGGAGGAGGATGGCCACGACGATGCAGAGAAGGACACAACTGCTACAGACGACCCCGACATTGACGCCGACCTGGACCCCGACTTTGAGCCCGACGCCCTCGACGTACCCCCACGCGACGCTGCCAGACGCCGCTGGCACGCGTTTGTGCGCAATTGGTTTGTCGGCGGCGGTGCCGGGCTCGACGACGGGTTCGACTATGTGGCCGTCGACGACGACAGCGAGTACGACGCGCTGGCACGGGCGGACGCCGAAGCGGCCTGGTTTGACGAGGAGTCGCCGGGGTGGGTGAGCGATGGCGAGGAGACGACGGAGAGGACGGAGAAGACGGAGAAGACGGAGAAGACAGAGAAGAAGGAGAAGAAGGGCGAGACGGGCATCCAAGATTTTTGAGAACATCGACGGACTACTTTGTGGGATACGACATAATACGACGATAGACAGTCTAGAATGATACCCATGGGCCGTGCCCATAGGCCACCCCGTCCGCCGGCCCTGCCGCCGGAAACGAGGTTGAAAAAAAAAAGGTTAATTTGTGGAAAAAGAGAGAAAGGGGAAAGGCAGAACAGAAAGACGCCTTGGGCTTGCAGGGCCAGGGATTGGCAGCTCCACGCTCCGCGCTGCTCGCCTGGAAGCCCCGTTGGAAGCTCCACGAGAGGGAGAGCGCAAGCGCCATGCTGCAAGCCCCTGCATTTTCTCGGCCTGCCTTTGCCGCTCCCAATCCCCTCACAATGGGCTGCAATTTCCCAGATACCTTTTGGACTTGTGCGTGTGGATGGCTGTGCCCTTGCAGTTGTCAGGGACTTTTTGGGGCCTTTTTGATCCATTTTATCGATGTTCTTGTTCTTGGAAAATGTCCCTGGCAGCTTCGTGAACGTCTGTGTGGTTTCTTTTACTCCGTATTTCCTTTTTCCTCTTCTTGGCACAGCCCTGTGGGAGGCACGCACTTTTACACATTTCGTTTCCTCCATTGTTTTGTTTTGTTTCGTTTGCTCGCAATCCTCCGTTCCCTCTTCATCCCATCTCTCTCACCCGCTACGCAGCAGCAGTAGACCGTCAAACTCAAACTCCGTGGGGACAAGGGAGCGTAGTTGTTCGTGTCTCTCCAAGTCGGAGCTGGTCGGACGCCGCACACGCCGCCCTGCGATGACGCGGAGTGAGACATTTTTCAACTGGCTTTGGGTAAACTGGCTTTGGGTAGAGAGGAGCTCTCCTGAGTCCGGAGCGGGTAAAAAGGGAGCAACACGAATCCTTCGATGGTCGTTGGGGCGTGGAAGGGGAGAGCAAAGGATCGTGAGATCAACACGGAGGACAATGAATCCATCCACCGTCTGCGAAGCCTCGTCCACCGTTGTGAACAACGGCTGTTCAGTATCGGGTGCGTCCTCGCGTCGTGATGCGGTGCGTCAGGAACATGGCAGCGTGCATGCCTCCCTTTTCGTGTTCAGGGCAGATGCGCTGGACACCACTCTTGGAGGCAACAGCCGTCGATCCTCGCCTAATCAGGCCCGCCGCAACTGCAAGGGGCCCACATGCGCTGGAGTCGAGGGGCTCCTGTTCGTCCGTGGTTCATTACGTCGTCAGTGGCGCTGCAATCAGAAGGAGCGAGCGACGAATACGCTCATACGCAGCCAGGCTCGTCATACGAAACAGGAAAGCGGCAAAGGCAATAGGCAATATGTCGTACGATAGGATACTTTTGTAGGGAAATCGTTCCAGAAGAGGAAGCACTGCTCCGTATTTTTGCACAACGCGCCAACAGTCTTTTCGCTTCTTCACCACCACGCGCGGCTTGCACGCGCCAAGCTGCAGCGAGCGCGCTTGTCTCCTTTTCTCTGGCCTGCTGGGTTCCTTCGTCGTTCCTTCCCTTCTCACATGCCCTAGAAACCCGTTAGCAGCGGCTACGGCTGCAGCATCTGACAGCACCCGATTGCCAGCGCCAGCGCCACCCCTTCCCCCGGGCAATACTAGCAACGCGACAATACCACGTAATTAATCCCTCCTCCTCCTGCTCCTTTTGCTCCTCTCTCTCCTCTTTCCTCTCTCCTTTCTCCTCTCCCTCTCTCTCACCTCTCTTCACCCCGGCTGTCAAGGCCCAACACTCGCCGAAAGCGACCGGCTACGGAATTGGCGGCATAATTCAACAAGAAAATAGAAAATAAAATATGTCGTAGAAGAAAAGAGCCGTTGTCGTAGCAAGTGTTAAAGACGGTTGGAAGAAAGAAAGAACCAAGACACTGGCGAAAAAAAAAGAAGACCGCCCCCAATCGAAGCTAGGAAATGGCCTGTCTTGCCCGCCTTTTCACCTTTTCACACACCCCTGGCAAACCTGGTTTTTTTGGGTTTTTTTGGTTTCCCGACCTTGAAGACGTATTCGTATTATTGCAGCGTATTATTATTGCTTTTCTTTTTTCCCCTTCCCCTTCCGCCACTTCTTGTGTGTGGTAATTATCACCAAAGGCGGCCTCAACGCTCAAACCGACTCGCGTCTTTCCTCCACACTTTTCTGGCTCTCCTCTCCCTCTTGTCCCTCTTGTCCCTCTTCTCCCTCTCCTCCCTCTCCCTCTTCACTCGACGGCGCCTCAGCTCGTACGCGGCCCGACGTCAGATAGCGCCTTCTCGCCCAAGGCCTCCAAGGCACAAGCCCAGCAAAAGTCCGCGTCGTTTCCGACCAGCCCACGCCGCCCTCGTTCTCCTACTGGCCACTGACTGGCCTCGGCCTGACCTCGACCTCGACTGCAACACCAATTCTTCCCTCTCCCACGGATCACCTCTTGTCGTCGCGACCATCAGACGGCCGACCGACCGACCAAACCCAACGACCCGGCGCCTGCCCCTTTCTTCCCTACCTTTGCCCCCCCGAACAATACTCAGCAACCCTGCTACGAATCGCGACGCAAGAAAAACACCGCAACGATGGCCGAGGGCTCGTACGGCAGCCCCTTTTACCAGGGCAACATGACGCCAGTGTGAGTTTGCCAATAAGACTTTTCCCCGTGAACGTCCTTCCTGCTAACACGGCCCAGAGACGGAAGCGCGCCGGCAAACAAGTTCGCGACCAACATGAACCGCAAAAAGACGCGCAAATGGGTCGAGGCCAAGAAGATCAACTACGACGGCAGCGGCTGGGGCGACGAGGACGACGAGGACGAGGACGACAGCGGTGGCTACGGTGACGAGCCCATGCCGCCCATGCCGTCAATGCCGTCGGTCAACGTACCGCCCATGCCGATGCCCTTGCCGTCGCAGCAGCCGCCCGCGCCACGAAAGAACCTGCCGTCGGCCTCGGCGTCTGCGTCGACGTCGGCGTCGACCCTCACGCCCGGCGGCGGCGTCAATGTAGGTGGCGCCCACCCGACCGCCGCCATCCGCGCACGAAACAGCCCGTCGCCCTCGGGCCGCGTGCCACTCAACGTGCAGACACAGCCGCCGCAGCAGCAGCCACCAACACAAACACAGCAGCCACAGCAGCAGCAGGTAACACAACCACACCAGCAGCAGCAGCAGCAGCAGCAATACCCTCCACAACAGCCACAACAGCCACAGCCGCAACCGCAACAACAACAGCAGCCATGGCGACAGTCTTCGCCAGCGCCTGGGCCTGTTGCGGCCGCACGCGCGTCGCCGCAGCTGCGGGCCTCGTCACCTGGCACCGGTGTCAGCGGTGTTGGCGGTGTCGGTGCACCATCGCCGCGCTCTGGCTCCCAACCCCCGAGCGGCAACTACACCCCCTGGCGCGAAGGCCGGTCGGAATCGCCGTTGGGCCCTCGTGGACAGTCGCCGGCCGGCGTGGCCCCTGGTCCTGGTTCTGGCGCGGGCCCCGCGGGACCTCGTACCATGTCGCCAGCGGCGGCAGCGCCTGGTGGCGTTCCCAACGGTCCTAACGGTCCCAACGGTCCCAACGGCCCCCGCGGCAACTTTATCCGCCCCTCCGAGATCTACAAGCGCTCCGTGACGTCGGACGAGTCACCGGAAGCGGTAGACAGGTATGTGCATTCAGGCGTGTCGTTGCTAATTTAATTCAGTGCCATTTTGTCGCTAACAAACGGACACAGAGGACGGAAGGAACAGCCCCTCGCGCCTGCCACATCCGCCATCGCCAGCGGCAGCAATAGCAACAACAATACCAATGCCAATACCAATGCCAATACCAATACCAATGCCGCGCCCCTCGCTCACCCGCAACCACAGCTACAGCACAAACCCCGGGATTCCGTCGACTCCACCGCCTCCGCCGACGACGCCGTCAATGACCGCCGCTTCTCGACCAGCCCCAAACTGCCCGACCTCGCACGCTTCTCCACCTTTTCGCCCGAACTGCTCTTTGGCGGCAGCGGCAGTGGTTTCCTGTCGTCCGACGCACCGCCCGTACCCTCGATCCCCAACTCACCCGCAGTCGGATCGTTCCCCGAGTCGGCTACGTCCACGGCGAAGCAGCAGCAGCCCACCCTTACGTCCGTCCCCGAAGGCGTAGGCTCCACGTCGCGCAACGCGTCGCCCTTTTCCACCTCCTCGGGCGAATCCACCTCGGCTCCTCCCATCCGCGACTCGGCCGCCACGGCCACCACCACCATCACGGCGTCCTCGCTCGACGACACGGCGTCGACGGCCGCCGGGGCCCGAGGGTCCGCCGACTCCACGCCATCGTCTGTCGACGTTCCTGCAGCAGCAGGTGGCCTGGCTGCGGCAACGGCAGCAGAAAGCCGCAAGTCGTCCTCGAGCGGCGTGCAGGCACTGTCGGAAACGGAAACGGCAACGGCACCAACCGCTGAAATCAACACAAACACCGACGCGAACACAGACGAGGCCCAGCCTACATCGGCAACCTCCACCTACTCCACCGATCCCATGATTGCCATGACCGCACCACTCAACCCGTACCGCTTGAGCAGCATGGTGCCCTTCATGCCGCCACCCGTCACGACGCCCAAGGGACCCCGTGACATGCAGGCCGCCGAGACCTCTAGCACCGTGGAGTCGACCCCCACCACCAATTCGCCGGTTAAAGAGAGCGACGTGCTCCGCGAGGAGATTATCCGCACATTGAGCCCTGTCAAAATGACACATTCCGGCGAGTCCCTGGAGGGTGCTGTCCAAGAACCGCAGGAGTCTACCGTTGCTGGAGACAAGGACACCGAGACCAATGACCACGACAACGCACCCGCCCAGACCAGAAGCGACCACGCCCGGACGCTGACGCGCGAGAGCTCCTACCTGCAAGACGTCTACGACGACTACTGGACCCCCGACGACGCCTCGGGCAACGAGACCTATACGGTGTCCGACCCGCCGCCGCCCATTCCTCCCCTGGCCAGTGCTGGTGCTGGTACTGGTGCTGGTACTAGTGCTGGTGCGGCTTCTGGCTCTGGTCCTACACCAGCCGCTCTCGCCGCTGCCGTCGCCGCCACGGCTGTTGCTGGCGCTGCTGCGTTTGCTGCGTCCGGCTCCTCGTCGTCCACCGTCGACGACTCAACACCACAACAGCAACCACCCGCGCCCGAGCCGCGGCACACCCATCTGCTGCCGTCCCAGCAAGGGCTCGCGCCGACCTCCTCCCCCGCACCTTTAGCTGCAGCCGCAGCCGCTCCCGCGCCCTCGCCCTCGCCGACCCCAAGCACCGGCGGCCTGCCGGGCGCGTTCCCTAGCAGCAACGCCCCCAGTCCGGGCACCCAGCCCGTCCCGTCGTCCGTCTTTGTCCAGGCACCCGCCACGGCCGCCGCTCAGGCCGCCTTTTCCAAGGCCCCCGCCCTACGCCGCCGCTTCTCGTGGGAGGCCGAGCCTGAACAGCCCGCCGACGCCGCCAGCGGCACCAATGCGTTTACGGCCGTCCGTGCCTCCACAATGGCCCACGTGCCCTCTCCACCACCGCCAGGACCCGCACTGTCGCAGTCGCAGTCGCAATCGCCGCCCCCATCGCTTGGTGGGATGCAGGTGAGCAGCCCCGTCTCGACCGTCCCGCCGCCCAACGAGCTGCAGCACGACCGCACGATTTCGCCCCACCCAGACACAAACACGGTCGTGTCGGCCGTCTCGACGTCGACAGTCGCGCCCGAGCTGACGGCGCCCTCGCCCGTGTCGGATGCGGCCGTGGCCGGTGCTGCTGGGTCGACAACCAGTCCGACCACAGCAGCAGCGGCACCCGCAGACGGACACGTGGGCCCCGACAGCAGCGACCCGTCGTCACAAGAAGCAGCCCGCCAACCACAAGCCCAGACTCAGGCGCCCGTGCGGTCCATGCTCGACGTTGGTGATGCTCCGGCACCGACGCCCATCCGGTCGATGTTGGACGTCGGCGACGATCCGCTGCCCAAGCAGCTGGTGAACCGCATCTCCACGGCCGAGTCTATGCAGTCGGCCACGTCCTACCAGTCGCAGTCGCAGGCCTACCCACAGGCCCACCCACAGGCACAGGTCTCGCCGACCGCCGCACCATCCATCCAGGTCTACCAGCCGGCAGCAGCACCCGTTGCTGCTCCTACGGGGGCCCCCGCCCACAACAACCCGGCCCTCTTTGGCAGTGGCACCGAGGGCACCGGCCAGTTCTTGACCCTGCGCCAGTGCATGGCCTTTGGCACCCACCACGAGCGCATGGCCAAGCTCGCCGAGACCCGCCGCGACTACGCCGCCGCCGATTCGGGCCTGTCCTCGTGGCTGCAGTCGATGACCGCCGTCCCCGAGTACGCCCGCGCCGCCTACGCGCCCCTCTTTGACAACCACGTCGGCGGCGCTGGACCCGCGCCCTCGTCCTCGTCCGTCGCTGCCTCCCGCCCCGTCGCCGCCGTCGCAGCGACCATCTCGCGCGTGCCGCACGTGCACGTCGCTGTGCCCTCGGGCACGCAAATCTCCAACAAGAGCAAGGAGATTTTCAGTGTGGCGACGGGCAAGGCGGGCAAGGGCCTGCTGGCGCTGCGCAAGAAGGGCTTCCACAAAAAGTCGGCTAATTAATTAGGCCTTGGACCACGTAAACCTCCTCCGTGTTACATACTTTAGTCTTTTCGCTCACCCTTTTTGTTTCTTTTTGTATTTTTTTTCTTGTTATCTTCTTTTGTTACTTCAACTTGTTCCTTATTTCCTTCTTTGTCTCTTTTTTTTTTCTTGGTCTGTCGCATTCATGATTATCTGGCTGGGGAGGGTTTACGATACTACATTTTTTCCTTACTTATTTTATTACCCTGATCCTCACTTAATAAAACCTCGCCTTTTTTTGCTTTTGGATAAGGAGCTGCTTACACTGTTGGATTGCTCTCTTTGTCTCGTGATCATTTAATGTCCTACTTGATATTTGCGTATGCTGTCGACGACAACGGACATGCCGCCTTGTTACGACACTCACGTTTAGCCGCAATGCTGTCAACCTGTATGCCCTCTCTGTTTGGCCGTCATCATGGAGCGGCACAGCCAGGCTGAGCCTGCTACTGAGCAACACATCACCTTGTCGTCCGTGAGCGAGGTGACCAGACACAATGACCAACAACGCGGTCGTCAATAGAGCACAATATGCTGTCCAAGTACTCGTAGTGCCAGTGTCAGCCTCGAGTACCTTTTGTTCCTGTCATGCATATATTGTGTACTTGTACAAGAAACCTCGTACTCCCCGTTCCTGCTTGCTTTCGTATTGGCGGGCTCCGCCGAACAGTCTTGGAAAAGTGGAGACGGCTCGCCTGTGCACCTCTTCCTCTTCCCTCGTTGGTGAAGAAAAGCGGGGGCGCTCTCCTCTCTTCCCGCGCCTTGCCCACTTTTTGGGGGCCTCGCCTGGCCTGTTCCCCCTTTCGCCCTGCCACTTCCGCTTTTCCCCCAACCACGCTGCTGCCACGGCTGACCCGCCCTGTCACTTCACTGTCACTGGTGGTCCCCTTCTGGCCCTTCCTGCCCTCCGCCCTTTCCCCGAGGGAACTGACGATCGGCAGGTGCTCTGCTCCCTGCTGCCACCCACTGACGCTGCACCAAAGCACAGCCTTTCCCGGCCATCCTTTCCTTTCCTCTCTTGTAGCTGCTCACCAACCAGCCAGGCACCTCCGTCATCTTTTCGAGGGCCTTTTGTTTCTTTCTATCTCCTTGTTCTTTCGATCGCTGTTGTTTCCTCTGCATACTTGATTCCCCTATTGCAGAGCGAGTAGCACTCTCCCTCAGGCTAATCGACCGATCATCGGCATTCGTAATCAGGAACGCATCGCCGACGTGCGTCAATTTCATCGACATCACCGCCGACCAGCCCTATCGCTTTGTTGACGAGAACGAACCATTTTGTGAAGCCCGACTCGACTCCTACCACCGTTTGGCCCCCAACGGTGGCTCCTCCGGACGCCTGAAGAGGCCACCCGCCCGGCTCTACGTCGTCGTACGCCTTTGCCCGTCGTCTTACGCCTTACGACTTGACGCCATGGCGACCTCGTCTCTGGCGCTGGCACGTGCCGGGCTGATCGACCCGACCAAGCCGGCCACCTACCCGGTCATCCTGGGCGAGGACATTCGGCGCAGCGGCGACCCCAACAGCCCGTCTGCCGGCCAGACCTTTACGGGCATCCGCTACAACTTCAAGCCCAAGCATCTCACCGACAGCAACACGCAGCGGAAGTCGACACTCACCAGCGGAAGCACCGAGGGCGACTTCGATGTCACCTTTCGCGACAACAGCGGTGGCCGCTACGTCTACGCAGGCACCCGCGTGTCCAAGGGCAGCAAGTATGTCCTCATCTTCGACTCCAAGCACCGCCGCTTCATCCTCCACCGTCTCGACTCCCTCTTCATCATGAACATGGTCGACACCCCGACCAACCACGACACAGCCGGCCTCAAGAAGAAACACCCCTATATCAACGAGACCACCAAGCGGCCACGCCCCCCACGCGGCGCAGCCGGCCAGTTCCTGCGGCGGCCAGGGCTCATCAAGAAGGGCGGCAGCAGCAGCGGCAGCACAGGGCCCATGCGGCCCATCCCCAAACCCCTCGTGCGGCCCCCCTCCAAGCCGCCGACGGTGCTACGCAGCTCGCAGGACATCAAGAAAAAGGAGCGGCGGGTCACGCTCAACGTGCCGTCGGACAAGGACAACCACGACTCCGACCGCGAGACCAAGGCGGCCAAGGATGTGCGCGAGCAGCGGGAGGCCATTGTGGTGAAAACGGCGCGGGACAACCGGGAGAGCCGAGACGCCGCAGCAGCACGCGACAGTACAGGAAGCAGCAGCAGCAGCGGCAGCAGCAGCAGCAGCAGCAGCAGCAGCGGCAGCGGTAGTGGCAACGGCCAGTCGTCCATTACCGTTTCATCACGCGAGGCCGCATACCAGAAGAGCAAAGCCAATGCACTATCCTCCCGCCCACGGGAAGCGAGCAAGCTGTCCATGGAGACTAAGGCCTCACCCGACAACAAGAAGGACAAGGACAAGGACGACTTTAAGTCCCGGTCCATCGATGCCAAGGGCGCAAAGGACAAGGACGGCGGCAAGTTCCTGAAGGTGCCCGACGGCAAAGCACGCCTGCCAGAAAAGCCACGACTGCCCGAGAAGCCCGAGAAGGGAGCGCGGGCAGAAAAGTCGCTCTCGCCGGAGAAGCCACGCCTGCCCGAGAAGCCAACCGCACGAAAAGATGACAAGGCACGCAAAGACACCAAGGACGGCAAGGACGGCAGGGCCAAGGCCGTGCCGCTGCGGGATGGCAAGGACGGGCGTAGCACGCCTACCAAGGAGGGCAAATCGATCACCGCAAAGCCCCTTGCCAAATCATCTAGCAGCGACAGTCCGGGCAGCAAGACCAAGGGAAGCGCCAAGGGCGTGTCTCTGCCGGTGCCGAAAGACCGCGAACCCGTACCGGCTCCCACCAAGAAGAAGCGCCGCAACTGGGACGAAGAAGAGGAGGAGGACGACGACGACGATGGCGACATTGGCCTGGTGATTGAGTATCCAGGTGGACCCCCGCCGTCCCGGAACCGGGCTTCGTTGGGCGGCTCGGGCGCGGACGCGAGCAGTGGTGCACGCGGTGCCGCCAAACCCCAGCTGCACATGCCCACCTTTGACGAGTTCCAGCGCGCCGGCGGCGATACCGAGTACATTGACGGCGGCGCCATTGGCGGCGACGAGGACGAGGACGACGGCGATCTGGAGGGCTACTGGGACCCGCGCGAGGACGAGAAGAAGGCAGCCAAAGAGGCGGAGGCACCCAAGCCCGCAGCCCCGGCCCCGACACCGGCCAAGGCGACGCCAGCCAAGACCACGCCAGCCAAAGCCACGCCAAAGTCGGTAGCCAAGTCGGCACCCAAGTCGGCTCCCAAGTCGGCTCCCAAGTCGGCTCCCAAGTCTGCGCCCATTGCCGTTGACGACGACGATGACGACCTGGCGGCCGAGCTGGAAGACGAACTCGAAGCCGAGCTCAACAAGGAGCTGCAGGAAGAAGAGGCCCGCAAGCGGCGCGAAGCCGAGCTCGAGGCGGAGCTGGAGGCCGAGTTCATGGCCGAGTCCGAGAGCGAGATCAGCGAGGAGGAGTAAACGGGCAGTCGAATCGGCGTCCACTTTGATTTTCATTTCATGGTTTCTACGGATTTTGTGGCGTTCGTGCGTTCTCTCGCACAGCCAACAAAACAGAAAAGCGGCAGGCTGGCACGGCAGACACGATATCGGACAGCGAGTCCTTGTACCATGGGGTGTTTTTGTTTGCTCTCTTCTTTTTTTCGCGTTGTCTTTTTACATGTTGCCATTTGTTGTTCCATATATGGCATTTTACGACGATAATGATAGATACACACACATCGAGATCTCAAGAGTTCGCATATCTCAAGCAAACGATATGAAAGAATGCGAGGAGATATTCACATAATAGACAAAAGTACTTTACTACAATTTTCAAGCCGCCTCTTCAAGATTTGTTTCTCACGGCACCTTAATAGCTGATGGGCATGATGACGACGTCTTTCGGTCAGCACTCAAAGAGGTTTATATCTCACTGTTGTCCTCGGGCAAAAAGTATCCTTTGTGAGACAAGGGAATCCCAAACTGAATCTTAGTCCTTTCCCTTACACATGGTTGACGAAATAAACACGGCCGTCTTGACACGTGCGAAGCTTTTCTTACACTTGTCTCCGACTCGCCTTGGGGCATGATTTGGATCTGGTTCTGGACCTGGACGTGGCTGCTGTTTGCTTCTTCGTCAAGTCATTGTGGTTCTCGCCCGTTTGTGCGTCTAGACCATCTGAGGGGAACACCGCGTTGTCAATAGTCGCAAGCCACCCTGTCAGTCGACCCCCTCACTTGCCTCTTTGTGAGCTACGATTTTTTTGTCTCTTTCTCTCTTCTGGTGTGTTCTCTTCACTTCCCTTGCATTGTTTCCCCGCTCCTTGCAAGCCGCATTCTCTTCCCCTCACGTGGGTGGCACAGATCGTCCATCGTGGGGCTGAGGGTATTTCTTTGATACAGCTCCCTGTAATTATTTTCTGGCCCTCGTTTCGTAGGAAATACTGTGGCCTGGCTGTGTGCAAATGAGATGGTGACACAATGTATCTTATCTTTTGCGGTGCAGTTTTGTGTGTTCCCCTCGCAAGACGATCGAAACCAAAAGCTTCGCATGCCAAAAACCCCCGGTCTACACCCACTCGCCCAGCGTCGGCGACATCGTGCCTTATCTTGCGGACTGCATGTGCAGAGGCGAGTGGCATCGATTCTGCCATTGTGTGTGCTGTAGAAGTATCTTTCGCCGAGTTCCTGTGCTCGTCTGCGCAGAGACAACGTTGTATGCACGTTGCAATGGGACCAACCACGTCACCCTATCAGTGCGTTTGATACGCTGAAGGAAGGCCGGCTCTCACACACAGGGCAAATCGCCTGGGCCAACACGCCGCTGACTGTGTGTTGTTGCTGTCGTGTTCATTGGCGAGACTGGTTCGCTGAGGATGGGTGCTCTGGTTCTAGAAAATAGTGGGCCCCGTCACCACCCTCCCGGAAGCAGCCTTTTATTTGGTCGTTTCGTGTCTGGCCGGTTCCAGCGCCCTCTTGCCCTTCCCGTCCAGTGGGTACAGCGACTGGGGTTGTCTTGCCGGGTCGTTCATTCCTCATTCCTCATGCCAGGCCTCGCCTTCCATTTTGTTTCCTTTTCGGTACGTCGCATCGACGGAAGGTGCGTCCCACAAAATAATCGGTTGTGGGAAAGAACAGCTACGGAATCAATTCAGTTGGAGGCGGTTGAGAATTTGGAAAACTGGAAAATTGAAAGGTGTGCCGTGTATGTAAGATACTTATCTTACCGTCCGTCTTGTTTGATGGCTCCTTCCCAACTCACGGTCGCGACTAAGCCGCGTCCAGCCTTCCTTCCCATTCTGAGCACAAGTGCAATCGTGCCTGTCCGGCTGCATCTGGAATCGTGTCTCGTCCTTCCCATCTCGTCGTTTCTCTCCCCGACACACCAATTTCATCGACATCTGGCATCTACATCGCCATCCGCATCATCTGCATCATCATCCCCACCTCCCGCCTGCACCTCGGCCAACATCCCTTTTTCCATCGTTCATCCTGTCTTGAGCTTCACCCATTACCAGTCCCCTCTAGCGCTACTCCTTCTGGGCCTGTTCTCCAACCCACCCCGGCCCACTCCAAACCCTCCAAATCCACAAATATATCCGCCCCGACTGACCTGCAGCAGGCTGTGGCAGAACAGCTTGGATTTGGCACGGTTTGGCACGATTTGGCACGGTCTGGCAACGTCTGTCAATTTGGAGTCGTTGTCTCTGGCCCCCTCCCCCCTGCGCCAAAGACACACTAATGACCCGCCCGGAATCAACGGAGCAATATTATTCATTACTGCGGCGCGCTGAGGGCTGAGACTTTCGTCTCTCTTTTCGTCTGTTTCTGCTCTCGCACGGAAATATCACCCCAATATCCCTTTGTCCCACGCTCTCGCCTCGCCTTTCTGCCAGCTATTCTCGCTGGCGCACTGGGTCTTTGTCTGCTGTTCGTCATCGCTCCGCGTGTATCTCCGGCGCATTCGACCGTTTGATTTCTTCGAATACTTCCACCTTTTCCAAGTGGTCCTCTCCAAGCTCTCCCTGCGCGGCACCATCCCGTCCGCCTTGCGACGAATGCGAGATTTCCGCCCTGGCCTGCCCTGCCTCATCTCAAGTCCTGGCCCTCGTCAGCGCACCCGTCTCGCCATCACCACCAATATCCTGCCGCTGCATCGTGTTGCCCCTATCTGTTCCCTGCCCGGTCTGCCCACCTGTCGCCTGCACCTTCTCCTTATCTCTCGACCTTTGTCATTCTGACTCTTATTTTTCTATGATTTTTTTGTCGTTTTGACTCTTGACAATCTTTGTGTCTCTCTTCTCCCTCTCCCCCTCTCGGTCTGCATTCCTTCCCTGGCGCATTGGTTCCCCCAATCCCCTTCTGCCCTTCCCTTTCAATCTCACACCCGCGCTAGTTTTAGCCGCATTTACTTGCGTCGTGGGCCACCCCATGTTGCTTGACATCGCCACCATCGAATAGGAGGTGGAAACGCCTTACCCAAGGCGCGCTCGCCCCAAAGCTCTGACTTCGTCCAGAACCTGCAGACGTTCGGACGTCGTGAACGTCGCACTACAACTGCGCGCGCGGCCTTTTTTGTCTTGACACAAGCTTTTTGTTCCCCGGCTTATTACTGTCTTATTCTTCCTTTCTTGCATTCTTGATCCTTTTCGGCTTGGATCGTCTTCGGATCGTTCGTGTTCTCCAACTCCTAGGCCCAGGCCCGGTCTTTTCTCTCTGTTCGCGCCTGCCCATCCTTTCCAACGGTCGAAACCCTTCGCCTGGCTCGTGTCGCTCTCTCCGTGCATTGGACCCATATCGCAGGAAACGGAAACAGGACCCCCTCCCTCGTCTCCTCCCTTTTGGCACTACGAGGCATCTGTCGTTTTCCCCCAAGCCTCAGGTCCGGGACATCCGCGCGTCATTCACCATCTTCCGCGCGACATTTTCACCATCCTGACTTCGCTCTCGGTCTCTCTTGCGCTCTCTCTTCTGTCAGTGAGTGTCTGAGTGTGTGTGGGCTTTTTCGCGTGCTTCGTGCTTTCGTACCTCGTTCACATTTCACCTATCGTCCGCATTGCCCTCAAAGTGACACACACGCGCCCCTTTCTCTTTGATCCGTTTGGAATCCGTTCGGGGATGCGCCCCATGGTCGACACCACGCAACACCACCACCGAGTCTCGCCACACGTGTAAGAGCGAAAATAAGCACTTTCTCTTCCCCGTCGGTGGGAACCAAGATCCCCAAGCAGGAGGTGGGACTTGCGCTCCTACGAGTTCGCAGACGCAGACCTGCTGTCAAGCCGGCCCTCAGGCCTGGACCTGAACTGAGACTGGGACCTGCCAGGAACTGGCCCTCTCCGTCCGCGTTCCGTGTTCCGTGCTCCTTGTTCCTGGATCTCTTCCTGTCTAATAATTTCACCATGACATCTCTCAGTAAGCTTACCAATGTCGTCGAGACATGTTTCTTTTTGTTTTCTTTTTTTATCTTTCACCCCTTTCACTTTCATCCTCCCCTCTCTCCCTGATGCTTTCAATCTTTCGCCCTTTCACTGTTTACTTGTACACGTACACCACGTACTGGGCGTTCCGTCCTTACTCCTTCACCGTCTATCGCCAACCCCTCACTCTGTTTCTTTGTCTCCCGTCCTTCGACTTGTTCTTCCCTCCGTCACCTTCCCTCCCGTCCAATACGATCACGGCTATTCTTACCAACATTAACTCTCTCACTCTTCCCGCCCCCTCCTTCTGCACTCTTTCGTCCCCCGTCTCCACTACGACGTACCTCACCTTGCCTTACCTCTCTCATCTCCTCCTTGCCGCTCCTCCTCCAAACTCGCTCGACCACCCCCTCACAGTCCGACTGGAACCCTAGACACGCCACAAGTCTTCCTTTTGCATGCATTAGGAAAAACCTGGGGTAGACAAGGGTGGGGGAGGGTATCTTGTGGGCAGAGGTCAAGGAAATTGGTCTCCGGCCACAAAAATTGAATATTTGGAGTATCGTGTGGCTTCTACACATTTGTCTCTGACTGTGGCCAGAGTGACAGGAGACAACTCGGAGAGAGGAAGTAATAGTACTCCTCTTTCATTATCATTGCTTCTGTTGTTGCCCATCTATTTCACTACATATTACCTTTTCTCCTTTCTCTCATATATATCTACATCCCATTTGCCTATAGCCCCATTTTCCTCCTCATACATTCACATCCACCTGCCATGGCCACTATGTTCCCCTTCAAAGTACCGTCCAGCGGTAAAGCAATTGCTGACCTCACTATTCCAGTTCATAAATCGAGAAAGGTATAACCCCTCCTCTTTATATCGACCCCCTCTGTGGAATACCAAGCATTTCTGTATTATATATTCTGTGTGGACTTCAAACTAACATGTCTCTCTCTTCAAGCCCAAATTCGAGCTTCATCTCAAGGTAAGATACAATACGCACAACATTCATGTACTACTTGCCTAGACCATGAACTAACATCGTCTAGATTTATGACCTCAACAACGTCCCATTGGTGTCGGGCGTGTCGTCTGTGAAATGGCACCTTCCGCACAGTATACACGGTGAGCATCGCGGCCGCACACACAAGCAGCCCATTGCAAACCACCGTGTCGAGTACGATTTCGCCAAGATCATACCGCTGCGTTTGGTTGTCGACCGCAACAACCGGCTGTCAGACTATCCGATTGAGTTTGAGATCACCCAAGAATTTGGAAACCATGGCGCTGGCCGCGATGAGAAGATTGTTCTGGGCAAGGTCGCCCTCAACCTCGCTGAGTACGTTGCCGAGAGCGAAGCAATCCAACGTGACACCCGGCCGACCACGTCCGACTCGTTCGACTCGCGCGAGCATCCTACCAGTGCTCCTAGCGGTTGGCATGCGCGCCACCGCAGCTCCATGAGCAAGACCAGCACCTTGGGGACCAGCGTCGGCACCATCGATTCGACTGGTGCTGCTTCGTCGACTGCAGGTTCATCCGTCGCGTCGCTCTCGACATCGGCCGCCTCAGCGGTTGAGGACGGCGTCATCCGCCGCTACCTGATGCAAGACAGCAAGATCAACAGCACCCTCAAGATCAGCATTCTTATGGTACAGGTCGATGGCGAGCGGAATTACGTTGCGCCACCGCTCAAGAGCGCACCCGTCTTTGGCGGCATCACCGGCATAGTAGCCACCAGTGAGGTGATGAATGCCAGTGATGCCGGTCTCGAAGACCACGAAGACTATGCGACCGTCGGTGGCGTTGTCGGCGCTATGATGGCTGGCAGCTCATCCACCAAGGGCCACGAGACGGCGGAGATCCAGGACGTCTACCGCCGTGCGCTTGCAGCCTCGTGGGCGTGCCAGGCCGGCGAGCTGCCGGCAGACGAGTGCATCGAGGACATTTTTGGCGGCGGCGACGGGTTTCGCTCGTCGCGCTCCGACTTCTCCCACATGGCTGCTGCCACCGCGCTTCAACATCACCACCACCACAGCAACAAGTCAAGAGCGCCCATGCCGGCAGGCACCTCGCTAGGCGCCGTGATAGAACGACAGGGGTGGTCACCAACATCGCCAACGCCCTCTTCGATCCACGAAGAGGGCGACGAGGAAGATTCCGTCCCATCCGCACCGAGCCGCACGTCCTCGGGCGGAAAGAAGCACCACAACATCCTGCCCAGACTAGGCCCTATTCGGCGTAAGACGCTGCCTGTTCCACCCGGGGGCTCCAGCTCTGGTGGAGGACACTCAGCTTCGTCGCCACTTAAGAGCCGGTTCAGGGACCGCGATGGCAAAAGCAGTGGTGAGGATGGTGGCAGCGGTAGCGGTGGCAGTGGCAGTGGCAATACGAGCAGCAGCAACAACAACAAGAACAACAACAACAGCAGCAACAACAACAACAGCAACCAAGACGATGGGTACGACGACGACGACCGCGATTTCGGCAGCCCAGGCAACGCCGCGACGCTGCGGCCGAGCGACATTCGCAAGTTCCGTGGCGGTGCAGCCGGGATTGGTCAGAGCGGTCAGCCCATCTCGGCATCGTCCTCTACCTCCACCCTCGCTGGCAAGCATCGCCTGCAGGGGCGCGAGCTCAGCGGACTTAGCGACCGCACAGTCACACCGCACGCCGACGCCGAGCTGCCGACGCACACGTCAGCCATGGCCATGGCTTTGGGCTCTAGGAGCAGGCGCAGCAGCCCCGGGCCGCACTCTCCTTTGACGTCGTTTGCTTTTGGCCACCGCCGCGACGACAGCTTTGAGAAACTCACCTCGGCCGGTGGTGGTGCTTCTTCTTCCCGAAGCTCTGGTAGCAAAGGAAGCGGTAGCAGACGCTCTGCCGGTGGCCGGGTGCCCAGCAGCGGTAGCCGGAAGAGCAGTGGCAACGGTAGCGGCCACGGAAGTGGTAATGGCAGCGGCAACGGCAGCGACAACGACGAGGAAACCCTGCGGGCACGCGAGGTGCACGAGTACGAGATCCGCGACGACTTTGTGGCATGGCAATTGCCGGGCTCCATTGCTGCGTCGTCCTAGGAGACGCCACGTTGAGTTTTTGAGAAGGACGTTATATTATTTTTGTACGAACAGAGGGAGCAACACTTTACACCGGTAATACGCCTGTATGGCGACCCTAAAAACAGCAAGGGGAAGAAAAGCAGCAGCGACGATATTTACGACCTTATGCCCATTAATTTTCTGTCTTTTGTCTTTTTTTTGTACTCAACTTTTTTCTTCACTGTTTACTGGTTTACTGTTTTACTGTTTTACTGTTTTACTGTTTTACTGTTTTACTGTTTTACTGTTTTACTGTTTTACTGTTTTACTGTTTTGAGTATGGAGGACTTTTTTTTTTTCTTGTTTGATTAGAGTATATGAACCTAAGGAACCACCTTCCGAACACTTGTAATTGATCTTTTTTCAACCGTCATCCAACAGTCGTTTTCGTCGAGTTGTGGACAGGACGTAAATAGTAGAAAAGTTTAAAACACACTTGATCTTTTAACATGTATCAAATAGCAGCAGTATATGAGTGAACACGGTTCCTCTATTTGGACTATTTTGTGTAGTAATATGTATGTGCCTATGGTATGATATGTCCCATGTGTCGGGAGAAAGAATAGAAAGAGGTCAAAAAAGTATACAAGTAAGGGGGTAGTCTCTAACGCTGTAAAAAGAAGAGAAGGGGGCTATGCGACCATGGCAAAGCCCTTTTTGTGAAGCGTTGGCTTCATGATAAAATGGAAAAATATGACCCAAAAAAGAAGAGATTCGAAACTCGACGAAATATGTACTGTCGTCCACCGGTGGCCCAGCACAGTCAAACAGAAGGGAAAGCTGGAGCGAAGACTCTTTCGGTCGGATCGGGATGAAGACGGTGTATATTGGGAGGTGATGGGATGTGGCTCAACTGGAGGCATCCGTCACGTCGCGAGTCCAGTCGTCTTTCATTCTTCGTCGAAGATGGCAAAACGACAACAATATTCGTTGACACCGAGTAGAGTAGTCGTCGGGAGACTCCATTGCCAGTTAACCGTGAGAAGCATGGCTTGATAGGCTTGTGTCTTGAGTGTTTACGTCGTTTTGCGGAGCGGTCTGTCGGGACATAGTTAGCAAGAAAACTCGCACACGTAAATTGATGATAGCTCGGGGCAAGCAAGCACTTACGCGCAGCCCTGCGGCGTCGTCACGCCAAAGAAGCAGTCGCCAGAATCCTTGGGCACCACCTGGTCCGCAAAGACGGGCGTAATCACGACACCGGCCGAGACGGTCGTGGCCGCAGCGACGACAAAAGCGAGCAGCGAGAACTTCATTTTGGATATGTGAATAAGGATCGAGAAGTCGGGGAGCTGAATAAGTGAGAATCAAGAATGAATGTCGAGAACGTCGAAAGGAGGAGGCAGCCCGGCTGTTGTTGATGAAGCAAAAGATTGAGTGTAAATTAAAGGTCCAAAGAGACACGAAGATGCAGATGAAAGTAAAAGCGGAAGAGAATCAAGTGCATTCAGCGAGGTAGAAAAGAGAAAAGAGAAAAGAGAAAAGAGGGAGATCACTGCTAAAAGAGAGAGAGAGAGAGAGAGAGAGAGAGAAACACACGGTAAGAGAAACACAAGTCGACGCAACCCTTTCTGGTGGCCCCCTTATTCTGCGACAGTTGCGACGCTTCACGTCGGGGATCCCCTGGCTCTTTTCGTACAGTGTCACGACAAAAATAGGGTCAACCATAACAGACCAAGAAGACGACCCCAGAGAACCTAGAACACTATCCAAAATGCACCCAGCATGCAGGCAAAAGAAACCCTTTGATCACACCGTCACAGTCAATTTAAACACACAGGCACATACCAAGCCTGCGAAACAAAAATTGCATTCTCGTGTCTTTTTCATTTTGCCCTTCCTTTCACAAATCTGTATCACGTCGCAGATGGGTGGGGAATCTAGTCACCACAGAACAGAGTGCGACGTACGGAGTATTACGTCGTACTTATTTTGTATGTCTCCCCTTCTGCAACCAGACCTCGTTTCAGATCTCTCGAGGGGGCGGCCTAGCCAATCAGCCCAGGGATGGCCCTGGGCTTTGAGCCGGCTTGCTTCGTTTTTATGTTCTCAAAGTGAATTCGATGCATGAAATGAAATAAAGTAAGAGAAGGAAAGAAGCAATTGAGCCAGACGATGCACTCGAATTCCTCTCAATTCAAGGGTTTGTGGTGTTTTGATGAGGCTACCACAACCGTGTCACGTGATCTTCATTCGTGTGCTCTGGCTTCACGACAATCGCTGAACATCAAACATGCCTCCTTTGTGAAAACAAAATACTTCGTACACTCCAGTAATCGCTTTGTACAATCGCTTCACTATCGGTCAGGTTTGAAGAAATATTGGTTTATCATTTATCCCAAAGAAAAAAAAAAGCAAAACATGAAGGTCTATCGCTAACTCTTTTTTTATGTTGAGGGGGGCTTCGCTGCCCTCTGCCTCGTATCCCGTGTTGTCCATCATCGTGTCCGTCATCATCACACGTCCCGCACGTCTCGCTGCATTTAGAAGCGGTCCAGCAGACCCTGGCTCTCGAGCAGCAGGATGATCTGGTGCACGACGGCGCGCACCGACTGCTTCTCCAGGTCGACGACCAGGTCGGCCTTGGCGGGGGCCTCGTACGGGTCGTCCACACCCGTGAAGCCCTTGATCTCGCCGCGCCGCGCCGCGGCGTAAATGCCGCGCTTGTCGGTGCGCTCGCAGTACTCGAGCGGCGTCGCCACGTGCACCAGGTAAAAGTCGCCGTGCTTGGCGACCAGCTCACGCGCGTGCTGGCGCGCGTCCTCGTACGGCGCAATGGGCGCCGCAATGACGGCGGCACCCGAGCGCGTCAGCTCGCTGGCTACGAAGCCGATGCGGCCAACGTTGCGCGCGCGGTCCTCGCGGCTGAAGCCAAGCTCCGACGACAACTCGCCGCGCACGGTCTCGCCCAGCAGCATGGACACGGAGCGGCCACCCTGCTGGTTGAGGGTCAGCTGCAGCGCGCGCGCCACCTGGTCCTTGCCGCTGTTGGTGTAGCCTGTCAGGAAGACGGTGAAGCCCTGCTGTGCGCGGGGCGGGTGCGACTCGCGCAGCACGCTGACGACCTCGGGGTACGAGAACCACTCGGGGATGTCACGGCCGGAGCGCAAGCGCGAGCGCAGCTCGGTGCCGGAGATGTTGAGGGTGCGGGTGCCGGCCTTGACCTCGTCGACCGGGGCGTACTCGTCGCTGTCCGGCAGGTAGGTCATCATCTGGAAGGGCACGACCTCAATGCCGAGCTCCTCGCGGTACTTCTCCACGGCGTACTGCGCGTCGTAGGGGCCGTAGAAGTCGACGCCCTGACTGTTCTTGCCGGGGCCGGCGTGGTCACGGCCGACAATGAAGTGCGTGGCACCGTGGTTCTTGCGGATAATGGCGTGCCAGATGGCCTCGCGGGGGCCACCCATGCGCATGGCCAGGGGCAGCAGACCCAGGACGGCCATGCCGTTGGGGTAGCGGGGCAGCAGCGCCTTGTAGACGCGCACGCGGGTGAAGTGGTCGATGTCGCCCGGCTTGGTCAGGCCGACAACAGGGTGGATGAGCACGTTGGCTTGCTGGGAGCGGGCGGCGCGCACGGTCAGCTCGCGGTGAGCGCGGTGCATGGGGTTGCGCGTCTGGAAGGCGACGACGCGCGTCCAGCCGAGCTTGTCAAAGTGCGAGCGGAGCTCGGCAGGGGTGTAACGCAGGTCGACAAAGTCGTAGTGCTGCAGGCGGTTGACGGCCTCGAGCTTGCCGCCGACGTAGAACTCCTGCACTGTGTCGTACAGGTACTTGACGGCCGGGTGCTCCGGGTCGCCGCCAAACACCTCCTTGGCCTCGAGGGCCTTGTCGGGCCGGTAGACGTCCTCGACGGTCAGGATCGCCAGGTTGCGGTCGTCGCGCAGGTCGCGCAGCGTAATGCGGGCGCCCGCCTTGATGCTGATCTCGGCAATGGTCTCCTGGCTCGCGTCCAGCGTGATGGGGATACTGAAGAGGGCGCCGTCGGCGAGGCGGTTTTCCTTGACCACACCGTTGTAGTCCTTCTCGGTCATGAAGCCCTCGAGCGGCGAGAAGCCACCAGTCAGCAGCAGCTCCAGATCGCACAGCTGGCGCTCGCTCAGCAGCAGCGACGGCAGGGTCTCGGCCTCGGCGGCCAGCTGGCTCTGGCGGGGGGCATCGCGGGCGAGCAGGTCCTTGAGGACGCCGCCGTGGGGAGTGTTGGCCATGATGTGTGGGGAGGAGGGGTGTTGTTGAGGAGGAGAGATGAGTGTGTTGGACGGAGAAAGAGAGAACGGATGAAGAGGAAGAACAAGAAGAGAAACGAGGGGCAGTAGGAAGGAAGGAGAGGGAAAGAAAGAAAGGGAAGGAGAGAAGGAGAGAATGAGAAAAGGAAGAAAAGGAAAGAGCAAGTCGCCTACGAGGGGAAGCAACTACGAGGGGAACAAGAAAAGAAAGACCAGGTACTTCTTGTTCGGCGGTCTATCGGCCTTGTCTAGCTTGGAGGGGCCCTGAAGAAACAAAGACAAGCCATAGGATATGATGTGCAAGTATATAGATCGATCGCCCGTCCGCCCTTCAACTGTCTTTTGGAAACGTCTTCAATGTGGTTTGTCCCTTTCCCCCCTGCACGAAGCTATGAGGTACTTGCGTACTGCGGTGACGTTGGCGGGCTGGGGCGAGGAAGGAACGAAACGACGTCGAATAGCGCCAAAATCTTCTTAGTCAAGAGCGACCCATTCGCCTTCTACAATTTTTTTTTTCTTTTACATTTTTTCTGCCGCGTGCGTTTTAGCCCCGATGGCGTGCTCGCCCGACCCACGCTTTCCAACAGTCGCAACTCTGCCAAAGGCTGTAGACGGGCAGAACGTCACTCAATGGACGCGCTCCAGACAACTGAAAGGCTCGCCGTGCCGCCGTCTCCAGTCAAAGACGGCACGACGCAATTGGGCTCCGGGGCTTCGGGATGGCGCACCCACCGACAACCGTGTTCCTTCCTGCCGCTGCCGGTGTACATGGCCTTAAATGCGTCGAAAAGGCGCTGGAACGCGGCTCTGGTAAGAATTGCGAAATTCGTTTTCTGGACTGGGCATGAAGTCGACGAAAAGTCTTTCCCGCTTGTTTCTCACTTGGTTCCAAGCTTTTCCATACGTCCGTACTCAGTACTTGTTCTTACTGCTGTCGCCTGCGCCTTCCGTAAGCATTCAAGTGTCCAGCCAAGGTTCGGAAGGTGTCCTCGATCGCACTTGCCCACGGCAGGCCATTGGAAGAGGCCTTTCGCTCTGGCTCTGTGCGTTCCTCGTTCCTGCCTTGTGTTGTCTTGTCTCGTCCCCAACTGCCCGTTTAGGCAATCCCCACGCCTTGCGCCTTTTCACAGCACGACGACAGACAAAGAAGAAAGTAGACCCCCCGCGTCCAGGGCAGGCGCCTCCCACTCGGCTGACTAACGGCAACCAGTATTGCCAGTAAAAAGACCGCATGTTACCAAATAGAAATGTGTGCAAACAATCGTGAACGTGCATGTCTCTGCATAGCCAATATAAACGGAGGGACCGAAACATACAGCCAGCAATGAACCAATGGATGAGAGGCGACATGAGAACGCCATATCGCCAATTTACAGGTCATCCTCGGCCTGCATAAGCCCCCCTCGGCAAAACTCATACAGGATATACACTGAACGAATGTTTTCACCTTGGTCTTGGCTTCTCCCCTTCCGACACTTCTTATTGACTGTTAAACTGGTGTCGGCTGGGCGCCGAGGCCAACCCGGATCTCGTTCAGACGCGGCGCGCGGACCAGCTCAGGGCCCGAGGTGGGGGTCCATATGGCCAGTCCCGATGCACGAACTGGCCCATGTCGTTTATCGCTCTTCGCTACAAGTGCATACACACTGAGTTCTGCTGCATCGCAATGACAGGCACCCCCAAGTGACACGACGAACAACAGTTAAATGGTAAATATGCAGTGTTTTTATTTATTTGGTCGTTTCGTAAAGTTCGTAAACCTTTTTGTATACAGAGTAATGGCAAAAAAACGAAGAGTGACAGCGGTATGAGGTATAACGTATGATGCCTGCCAAAAGCAAAGGAAACAAAGGCAATGATGCTGGACACGAACAGTGGAGAACAAAAGAGAAGACGAAGAATAGCAAACATGACCGATAAGAATATAGTAACGCAAATGCCCGCAACCATATGCCTCCCAGATAATGCAAATGTATCCCTCCTTGGATAACAAGAAAACCCGCCCCGAGAGTCCCAGGGGTTGGACCGGAAGCTTTCTAAACGCAAAACAAAACTGCAGAAAAAAGAGCAAAAAAGGCAAGGGGGAAGGTAAGAGAAGAAAAGAAGCAAACGCACAGGACATGCTCCGTCCTCTAAGATAATAGAAGTGTCTCAAAATAAAACACAAAGTAGGATATGTATAGTATGGAGTTTTGTACAATTTCCACCTCCGTAACTATATGGGAAGAACTTGGAAAATCTGTTTCTCCATATGATGTCGCTTGTGGGCGACTACCGTCTCCGCTGGCGCACGACCTTGGTCGCCTCGAGCAGCCACAGGTTGACGGCCGTATCGTTGTCTTGTACCGCGGGACTGGGGTCCGACACTGCATCCCAGGTCTTGAGGCCGAAGCGAACGCGTTTGATCTGGTTCGTGCCGGTGAGACCAAAGAAGCCGCCGTAGCCCACACCGCTGGCCATTCTCTTGAGCGGGCCGGGGGCAGGAGCAGTTCCCGGAACGCCCGGGGTCGGGGTTGCTGAGGCTGCTGCTCCTCCTGCTCCTGTCGTCTGAGAGACGCCTGCGCCACCCTCGCTTGCGTTGGACCGCTCGCGCGGTGGTTGGGCGGGTGGCGCACGGCCGAAGAGCGATATCTGCGGCAGGCGTTCCAGGACTAGGCGCGGGTAGTAGATCGACGCCGACACGGTGCTCGACAAGATGTAGGCCATGACGGGTTGCAGGTCGCCGCCGACGCCGCCACTGACGCCGCCTGCGCCTAGGCCACCGTCCCGGTTGGCGACCGCATCACGTAGGGCCCGCACACAGTGCTGCCGGGTTTCGTCCGAGAGGCTGTCGGCCAGGAGGAGTGCCGTGTCAAAGAGACGGCTCTGGAGCGCCAGGCGGTGACCACAGAAGCCCTCCATCGTAGAGGCATTGGCGCTGTTGGCTGCAGAGGAAGAGGTCGTAGCAGTGGAAGTAGACGTTGTCGCTGTCGATGTGGTCGCCAAAGACGAGTCCTGGCCGACAACGGCCGCGTCACCATTGTCCGCCAGGGACGAGACCTCCATATACAGGCTAGCCAGGGCAATGCAGGCGCCAGCATAGACCGATTCCTGATCTTGGTCGCGGCTGGTCCGTGCAAGTCCGGCGACGCCGCCAAGCCCACCACCCGGGGTGGCGCCATGGTTACTGCCAGTGCTGGCAGCGCCCACGCCAAAGTTGTTGCTCGTGACGGCGTTGAGATTGGTCATCATGTTCATGCCCATGTTTGCCGCTGTGCTGTTAGCCGGGCTGCTGAACGTGGCTGGGGATGCGCCTTGGGAGGGCGCCTTGGAGGTGTCCGCCCGCACAAGCGCGGCCATGGCCGAGCCACCGAACCCGGAGCCACTGATGCCCTCGACACTCAGGAGCAGAGCGTCGCGGTTCGGCAGGTGCAAAAGGATCAAAGACAAGAGCGCCGGCAGCCAGTCACGCAGGATGGCATGCTTGAGGTTGACAATGCGCTCTGCCTCGATCGCGGGGAGGTCCTTGTCCTTCCGCGCCGCGGCGGATGTCGGCTCCTGCAGGAGGCACCACAGCTCACCGAGCTTGTCGACTACCGAAGAGTCCAGCGGCGGGATGCCAGACGCTGGCAGCAGGCTAGGCGAGGGAGGTGGTGGTAGTTGCGTGTTCGTGGGTCCGCCTCCTGTCGATGTTGTCGTCGTGGACTGCTGCTGTTGCTGCTGCTCGAGCTTCTTCTGGAACTGCTGCTGATGGTTGAGCAAGATCGTCCGCACAATGTTGAGAAAACCGCTCGCGACATCAAAGCTATTGGTATAGCTGTTGCTGCTGCCGCTGCCAGTACCGATGGCTGGGGTCGATGGCGTGGATGACATGGCCGTCAACTGTGTCCGCGTCGGTACCGCGTCGAGGAACCGTGTCTGTGCGTGGTCCTTGAGGCTTGTGGCCATGTCGGAAGGCAGGCTGTGGAGTACGCTGAGGGTAGAGAATTGGAACTCGGACACGGCGCGCAGGATCAGATTGGCCAGGTTGTCAGCCTCCTTGGCGCGCTCGGCCGCCGACGCGTACGGCCCCGGCGACACGACCAAACCGAGCGCCAGTTGACCTACGTCGGCGGCGAAAATGTCGAGACCGCGCAGCATCTCGAGCGGGGACCGGCCCGGCGCCACTTGCCGTGTCAGCGCCAGCGTCATCATCTCCCACAGGCCGCTACGTACGGTCTGGTCTGTCGTCTTGGCCAGCGCGATGCCTGCCTTGTGCGCGTCGGCAAACGCCGCAGAACGCAGGAGCCGTGATACCGACAATGCATTGATAGGGTTTCGCGCCACGGCTCCCGCAGCAGGCTGCATGGCCACAAGACCCAGGCTCTTCTGGCGTTGGTGGTGCCGCCAGAGCGTCATCTCGGCAATGGCGTTACGCACCAGCGAGGCAATCCCCGCGGGTGCCATGAAGGGCGCTTCATCTTGGAAAACGCGAAAGCGCTGGCACTCGTCGCACGTTAGAACCGGGTGGCCGTCCGCAATGGGCACGGACAGCAGCGTCAGAACATCTTGCAGGTAGGATGTGCGCCACGTGTTACGGGCGGGGGACTGGATCATAGCGCCTGCCTCGCGGGGCTGCTCGTCAGCCGTTGTCGCCAGGATGCTAGCAAGGTCGAGGCACCCAAAGACGACAAATACGGGGTAGAGCGTGCCAATAGCAGGCCGGTCACGCATCGTCCGCAGTCGCTTCAGCCACTTCACCATGATCGTATCGAAGTGGGTCGGGTTGAAGCGCCGGAGCCGCGCAAACAGGCTGCCCGACAGGCGATAATCGTCGCGCGTGCGTGTCTGCGCGGCTTGGTCGCCGTCGGGCTGGATCCGCCGCCACCGTCCCTGGCTGATCATCGCAATGGTACCAAAGAGGTTGTCCATGGTCGTGCTGTCGATGGAGCTGCCGCTGCTCGCAATTTTGACCATCTCCTCGCGGACCTCGTCGGCGTCCGCGTCTTCTTGGGGCACGTGCGCAGAACGGCCGTCGGAGAGGGGTGAGCAGTCAGCGTCGTACGTCGCGACAGAGAGCCGCTGATCAATCTCCAGCAGACGGACCTGAATGTCTGAGGCCATGGCGGTGCCCACTTCGAAATGCTTCTTCATCAGCTCGTCTCCAGAGGAAGCACCGTTTCGACTGCTGGCACCATTCACTACAGCAGAGCCAGAGATGACGACCGCCTTAGGGATCAAACGGATCGGCTGCCGGTTGACGCCGAGGATGAGGCTGCCCGGTCCTGGTTGCGGCATCTTCTCTGCGAGAGCGGGGAGCGCCAACAACAAGGGCCGGACGTCGGTGCCGGGCGGTAGGAGTGTCTGATAGGCCGTGTTGGCCCCCGAGTCAACACCGACGGTAATCGCAAGCGACCGCGCCATGACCTTATCGTAGAGCGTTCGTGCGTTGCCCATGGCTAAAAAAGCTCCGAGGTACAGGTTGACCGTGTCGGCGCACAGAGCCATGACGCTGATGCTTTGCGGGTAGCTCGCCACGGCAAGGATGAACTCGGACAGCAGGCGCAAGTCGTCGGTCTTTTCGATGAGGCACCGGATCGCGCTGACGCGCTCAAGCGAGAGGTTGACGGGATTGGTCGCATGGGGAGGGAGGTGTCCATTGCCGTTTACCGACGAAACAGGTGCCGCGGCCGTCGTAAACTTACTAAACAACCGGCGACCACCCAGAGCCGCTGCATTTGCTGCGTTCGAGTCGATCTCGCCCATGATGAGTTTGCTGTATGCGCGCATGGACGTGACGACATTTTTCTGCAGCCAGTCGGCCACGGCCATCTTGACATTGCGGCTTCGGTTTTCGATAGTGCACGCGAGCTTGGAGACAGACGCCGCAACGAGGGCCTCTTTCGGCGGCTCGGCCGCGGCAATGCCAACAGGAGAGGGGGGCGTTGTCGTTGAACCGGGCGTCGCATCTGCTGTGTTTGTCGTCGTTGGTGCCGTCTGAACAGCCGCAGCCATCACCGTGAACGCTTTCTGCACCTGATCCAGAATTCTCTCCGTGTCTTGGGACTCGTATTCCGTGTCGTAGCCAAGTCGCCGGAGGTGGTTTGCACGGAGACTAGACGTGGACTGGTTCAGAAGTTGGACGGGCAGTTCGGCCACAAGACGGACGTGCGGACGGCCTTCGGGGACAATCTCGTCCGCGTCGGACGGGCGGCTTCGTAGGATCAGCGAGGCCAAATAGTGTGCAGGCAAAAACAGATCCTGCGCCACGAGGAGACCCACAAGCTGGTAGAGGGCTTTGTTTCCCTCGGGCTGTTGGTCTTGGATGGTCTGCAGTTTCAGTTGCCGCGACTTGGACGGGACCGTGATACTAGTGCTGTTCTTCCTACTATCATTTCCGTTTGACGTATGCTTCCGGTCGCTGCCGGTCTCGCGTTCCGAGGAGAGGAAGCCCAGCATATAATTTGTCGCCAGTTTCGCATCCTTTTGGCACAGTTCACCAATGAGGCGGGCGGCGATATAGATCTTGGCGAGTCCCGGTCGGTGAATGGATGCACACCACCGGATGACAAACGGGACCGTCTCCCGCTTGTCCAGACGCAAAAAGTCTGCAAAATGCGACGCAAAATCAGTTGGATAGCGTAGTGCACTATCGAGGGGTTGGAGGTAGTTGACAACTTGATCCATCTCGGGGGATGTTTCTGGACGAAGACAGTCGTTGCGATGGCGAATCGTGGACACGGCGTCCAGCATCGCAGGGGGCGGCTGCTCGGGTGCGGAAGGTGATGGAGCAGGAAGAAGCGTGGTGTGTAATAACTTCTCATACCGGGGCCACACGGGGTGGGACACGAAAGCGTCCGGGTGGCTTTGGACCATAATCTTAAGAAGCTTCTTTGCTTGGGCCGAAGATATCGTCCCCGATTGGAAATGGGATAACTAGAAGACAGGTTAGCAAATGAATGTCGAAGCAATCAGAAAGGCGCCTAGCAACCAAAAGAGTACTTACGAATTCGAGGCGGGATAGAATGGTGACAGCCAGGTGGACACTCGTTTTTCGCCGTTGCATGATCCCATGGAAGTACTCTTCTACTATAAAGAGCCACAGGTCAAAGTAGGGTGTAGAGACCGAGGCAGCCGCGGGTAAACGCGCAGCGTTACGCAGGCCGACCAGCATCCAGTTGAGGAAGTGGTCGTGGTCCAAGAGCCTCTCGAGGTAGAGCTGACGGGCAAAGCGTGCCGCGTACTGTAGGCGCTCCTCGCCTGTCCCCTTTTCGAGGTTCAGTTCCACCAGGAACGCCTCGACAAATTGCTGCACCGTCAGGGTCCAGTCTTTCAGCCAGCGCAGCTCGGACTCAGCGAGCGCAGAGAGGTTGGCTGTGCCTTTCCGTTTGAAAGCGCGCAGCTCTTGGGCGCCAACGCAGCGCGCGAGCCACATGGCGCGATCCACCGGGACCGACTTGAGCATGCACTGCTCGAGCAGAACCTTGCCCCGGAGGCCGTGGGGGATGGTGCGGCTCAACTTTCGTAATGGAATAGCGGCGTTTGTGAGGTCGCGTAACCAGGTCTCGCGGCGAGTGTCGGTGACAGTAACACGGGGCGGTAGCTTGAATTGCGAGGCTGGAGGGATGTGGTTCTTCTCGCGAGACAGGGCGTTGGCCAGCGCCAGCGCCTGCCCCAGCACCATGGTACTATTCTTTTGCCGGAGCAGGAGGGGCAGCCAGCCACGGGCAGAGCCCGTCTCGGTCGTGTGCGACTGGGGTGTCGGGAGCCGATCATATTGGCCCATGCGAACAGTGGAGTCGGTCAAGCGGTCTTCGAGGTGCCGGCCCTTCCACGGGTTGAAGTCAAGGTAGCGGACGGTGGGCTTTTGGATCCGGTTGTTTGCGGTCGGGGTCTTAGATCCGACGCTGCTGACACCCTTGTTACGGATGCTGCTGTTGTTGCGGACTGCACTGTTGTTGTTGGCGCCACTGCTATTGCCGTTTGCACCAAATGCGCCACTCCCACTGACACTGCGACCATTGTTAAACGGACTTCCAGCAGGACGGGCACCATTGGCAGGGGCTCCTTTCTGCTGTGCTTGTGTCGGGGACTGTGCAAAGTTGCGGGAGCCAGCCTTCGTCAGAGCGCCGAGGCGCCGGCCCGTTGGTGGAACGACATAATATGGTATGCCCGTGGGCACCTCGAGGTGCCATGGCTTCGCATGTCCGTCCTTGTCGACGGCGTCATTGTCCCTCTGGTTGCCGGAGGACGAGCCGCTGCCATAAGCAAGCGTCGTCGACTTCTTGAACATTGACGCGCGCAAGCTGCCACCGTTGTTTCCTGCCGAGGATGTGCCGGTCGGGGAAGACGCGGAGGTCGCCGCGGGTGTCGCGGCTGCTGTTGTAGCCGGGGCTTCGGCTTCTTTTCGCGGGGGCTCGATGGCCCAGCTAAATTCGTTAAAAGGGGCGCGTCCGCGGCTCGAGCATATCGGGAGGTCGGATTTCAAGGATTTGGAGGATCTAGAGGAAAGGTCGGAGGCGTCTGCTGCGCCAACGCTTTTCGGAGTGGCAGCACCCGATGACGGGTCTTGGGTGCCAGCTGGATGCGAGAGCGGTAACGGCTGAGGTTGTGACTGCGGGTGTGACTGCAGGCGGAGAGGGGTTTGTCAGTATATTATACATTATATCACAGGCAGTTTCGCGTACGACAGAAGGATGCCGTTGGGAAAGAACCAGACGGAAGCAGAGGAAGACAATAATAAGAATCCAACGAAAGAAAAGGGAAACTCACCACCGCGGTACTTGCTTCGCTCTCGGGCTCCGTGTTCAGACTGCGATACAGACTGTTCTTCCGGAGCCCCCGCGAGATCGAAAAGCCCTCGATGCGCTTTGCCCGGGCTATTGGCGGGGGTGCTTGTTGCTGCTGCTTCTTTGTTGGTTTTTGCCTGGGCTTGTGATGCTGTGGCTCGTCGTTGTTGTTGCCCGGCTGCTGTGACTGCAGCTGCTGGTGCTGTTTCTGCTTTTGTTTCTGCGTCAGCTGCTGCAACCGCTGCTGCTTTTGCAACTGCATCTGATGGAGGTGCTGTTTCTGCAGTTGTTGCTTCTGTTGGAGCTGCTGCTGCTTCTGCATCTGCTGCTGGAGGATGCGCTGCTGCAGCACCTGCATCTGCGACAACTGCTTCTCGTTCCGCTGCTGCTGCTGGGCATCGTCCATCCGGCGGCCGCCCGGAAGCGGCGGCACAGATGGCGACACCTGCGGCTGCGACGACTCGCTCGCCATGTGCGCACGGGGGGCAGGCGAGACGAGTCTACAGATGAGACGCGAAGAGGAAGAAGGGGGAGGGGAGGGCGCGGATGGATCCGTCAGCAACCCATCGATGAAGCGCCTTCAGCGACCAGCGAAGAAGCAGATGTGGATGGAAAAAGGGGACCCCGGGGTGTCCGGTGGTAATCTGCCAAGGGCGCCGCGCAGAGAATGGATCGTTCTGCACGGCCGTCGGATTCGGGATTAGACGCCGCGGCAGCTAAGGGAGGAACGGATATTGATGTCGAGATGGGCGGCACGCGAAGCCAGCATCGCCAGAGGTGCCAGCAGCGTCGGAAGCTACTGGGTAACGGATGAGCGAGGGCCGTTGTCAATCGATCGGGATGTGGCGATGTGTTGGATCGGCAATGAGGGTCGCAACGGCTACACGATCATCGCGAGATGGACCGGCCGATCGAGAAGAGGGAGTAGCGGCGAGAGGCGCAGTTCGTTTGCTACAGTCGTCGTTGCGGGGCCCAATCCAGCCCGTTTTTGACACTGGAAGCCGTCAATCTGCGTCCGGATCGATGCCGTCGTCACGATGTGCAGCGAAGGAAGAAAGCGGCCGCGGCAACGGTCGGCTCGTGCGTGGTTCGTGAGTCGTTGCCTTCTGTTCGTGCGTGTGCGTGTCCGGCGGCGTGTGCCTGCGTGTGCTTCGTGAGTTTCGTGCCCGTCGCGTGGTGGGTGGTGCAATCGCCAGGGCCGCGGGTGCAGACTTGAGAAACACGACGGCTGTGGTTGATGGCGCTCGTGATATGGTAATTTGGCGGTGGTGGTGGTCGGACTGGCGATTCCCGGATCGAGCGAGCGGGTTGGGTGGTCCAGGCTCGTGTGGGCTGTGGGACGGGGGTGCTGTGCGTTGTAAATCCGAACGGGGGCAGGTAAAACACAGCTGTCAGAGTGGTCCCCTGGCCTGAGTGTTGGGTGAATGCTGGGCGAGGCAGGAGGCAGGATCCCGGCTCCTCTTCAGCGCCTCCAGCGCACTTTCCTTCTCTACACCCGAAAAAGGCTCCTTCCGCGCTTTGTTCCTTTTTCCTTCCCCCGAATCTGTCGCCCATTCGCGAATTTCCAGCCAATCAGAGCCCGTTGATCGCAACAAGCCCCGTTCGGCGGGACAGCGGGTTTTAGCAGGGCGTGGCCGTGGCCTGGGGGTGGGGAGCGAGTGGCGGCTTCCTCGCTCCGGCTAAGCACAGCGCGCGTTCGCTGTGATAGTAGATAGTGTGCTCGTCTGATAGTGCCTCAGAGTGCCAAGCGCACTTGTGTGCGTGCTGATAAAGTGCGTTGGCCGCCGTTCCCACCCAGTTATTTCGGAACAATGCGCTATATTTGTCATAGTATTGGGCAAAGCACGAACTGGGCCCACCCCTGTCAAGTCACCCACCGGGAAGGTGCCTCCGGGAACGCGCCCCTTACTCGTGCCTTCCTGTATTACCACAGCGCCTGCCTGCTGCCACACCTTTGGGCAGGCGCGACTGGTTCGGCCTCGGGCGCCGCCGCTGGGGGGGGCCTTGCTGCAGATGCAGGTGCGGTGCACTAGCGACTCGCTATGAGCATGTCGCTTAATGCCAACATCGTCGCAATTGTGCGCCAGAACCACACCAAGCTAGAACCCTCACCAAAAAAGCTTCACCAATTCGACGTGCCCCTATCTCGCCTCTTCCATCGTCTTCCACCATCCACCGCACAACCACCACCACCATCCTCTCCTCCACACAACCAACATCGCCATGTCTAATGTTAAGAAAGACGCTCGCCGGATAAACCTGGGTACGAAAGCCATATGCGATCGACGGCTGCGCTGTCGCCCCTCCTCCACCTCCTCCTCTTCCTCCGGGATCCCCTCGCATCGGCTGTCCACGTGCTCTTCGCTACATATCCATGCCTCCCTCTGATCGCTTGCTAACCTCTCTAATACAGTCGTTCCGTACCAGGCGCCCGCGCCCGCCAAGGATGCCGCCGACGTGACGTCCTCCATGTCGTCGGTGCTGCCCATGGCCGCGATGCTGACGCGCAACCGCTACATCGGCTGGAGCTCCGTTGGCTACAGCGTCATGAGCTGGCTCGGCGAGAGCGAGGAGTCGCGCCAGAACAGTTCCACACCCGGCTACTTCTCGGTCGGCATGTCGCGTATGTCCTCCCGGTTCCTCTCTCTCTCACTTTGTTCTTTCGACAAATTTCATACTAACTTCTGCTCCCAGTTATGGCCCTCGTCGTTACCTACCTGCCGATGCTTCTTCCGCCGCCCGGCGGCACTGCTTCCTCCTCGGCGCCCACACCCGTCCCTGTCGCATAAACATACCAATCCGATACCCTACCCTAACTTGAATCTTTTGAATTGGCGATGATGGAGTGCGATTGGTGCCGAAGCACGCTGGAAGATTGCACACGACGATCCCGGCACCGACCCGGATAGTGTTTGGATGCAGTTGTACATGTACTATGTCTATAATAGCCCCTAATCCTTTTAATGCAAGCACACTGCTTTTCTTTCTGGCCACGTCCCTACATGTGGGTTGTCTGTTCACTGCTGTGCTATACGATAATAATAGTAAAGATGTGTAACTTTAAAAAAAAACAGCATGTGCCAAGTCTAGTCCACAACCAACAGAATTCTATCGATGCCTGCAGCCGTTGATTTTGCTGCCCGCTAGCTTCCTATATAGATGTATTCGTGCAAGCTCCTTTTGTGCGAAAGAATGAGAGAAATCATAAACCAACCCCTTGACCTCGACTTTCGTACCTATTTTTTCGTACCTATTTTTGTTGTTCAACCCTTCGATTAGAACGATCCCCGGATCGCGGCCTTGCCGCCAACCTCTCTTGCCGTGAAGCTAACCGCAAAGTCGGCGCGGATACTGATGGCCACCTCAATCTTAGCGCCCTTCTTCACGCCGCGCAGGGCCGCCTCGGCCAGCAGGCCCTGCACCTTCCAGCCCTTGTGCCGCTGCTCCTCCTCCTCCTCGTCCGAGTCAAAGTCTGAGTCGTCCGAGTCATCCTCGGCGTCGGCCTTGGCCTTGTCCTCCTTCTTTGCGGGGGCAATCGTGTGCACGTGCGTGCTGCCCTCGGCAAACTGCAGCAGGACATCGCCGCCCTCCTTGGGGCCAGCCAGCAGGATCGCGCGGCGCACGGGAACGGCGGACTCGGCCGCAATGATGGGTGTGAAGACCTCGGTGGCGGCGTCGCCCGCAGCGTTCAGGGGCGTGACGACAACACCGACGGCCAGCGACGTGTGCTGCACGGTGCTGACGACAGGGTGGGCGCTCTGCTCGATCTCGTCGGCGTCAAAGTCGCGCACCAGGTTGGCCTGCAGCGCGGCACCACGGGCCTGCAGCTCCGACGGGTTGGTCGCCGACGCGACGGTGCTGGGCGCCACAACGGAGGCAGTGCTGCCAAAGAGCGTCACCATGTTATCGGCAATGCGGGGCGTGTGGGCCGTGCCGCCCGACAGGAGCACGACGTCGACGTCGATCAGGTCGAGGCCGGCCTTCTTGACGACCTCCGAGGCCAGGCGGTTGATGCCCTCGAACACGGGGCGGGCCAGCGTCTCGTAGCGGATGCGGTTGATGGTGCTAGTGAAGTCGATACCATCGGCCAGCGACTCCACACTAAAGGAGGCGTTGGAGCCCAGGCTCAGCGCCTTCTTGGTGGCCTCGGCTTCGAGGCGCAGCTTGGCAAGGCTACGAGCGTTCTCGCGCGGGTCGACGCCCTTGTTCTTCTTGGCGAACTCCTTGGCGAAGTGGTCGATCAGCACCTTGTCGAGGGCGGCGCCAACAAACTCGTAGTCGTGAACGGCCGCCAGGACGGTGGCCATGCCGGCGCTCGAGGCGATGACGGCAGCGTCGGAGCGCGTGCCACCCAGGTCCAGCACAACGATGACCTTGTCCTTGACCGGGTCAGCGGCATCGTTAGTGGCAGCCTCGGCGTCTATCCGGGCGGTATAAGCGGCGGCGATGGCGGCAGGGTCCGAGATCAGCTGCAGGATCTCGAGGTCGGCGGCGTCGGCGGCCTTGACGATGGCCTGGCGCTGGGCTTCGGAGAAGTTGGAGGGGACAGAGATGACAGCCGACGTGACCTTGCGGCCCAGGTAGTCGGAAGCCGAGCCGACCAGGCGCCGCAGGTAGCGCGTGGCAACGTCGTGCACAGAGACGGTCGACGGCGCCGCAGCCTTGGTCTCGTCGTCGTCGCTGCCGGCCTCACCGGCCTTGTCGATGATCGTGAAAGTCACCTCGCCGCTCGTTTCTTGGGGGTGGGCGGAAGCATGGCAGTAGGTAGGGTCGACCGAAGCGAAGCTGTGGTCAATGTTAGCGAGCGTCAAAAGGTAGGGTTTAGAAAAACAACAGGGACGAGACATACTCTTTGCCGAGCAGGTCCTTGAAGTAGGCAACCGTGTTCTTAGAGTTCCGCACAAGGAAGTTCTTGGCCTGCTGGCCGTAGTACTCCTCGCCGTCGACGTACGACAGGACAGTTGGGATCTGGCGATCTAGAGAAAAAAGAAGGTAGTTAGCAAGCGAGGCCCTCACGAGGCAGCTGCCCCCAGCCATATTCCATGACAACAAGACTTACCACCGTCCTCGTTGGCAATGACCTCGACCCGGTCGTCGAATGTGTAGGCGATCGAGCTGTTGGTGTTGCCAAAGGAGATACCAATGGCCGTGCGATCCTCCGGCGCAACCCGCGAGGCCGACCGGAGCGGTGCCGCCTCGGTAGACATTTTTGTGGTTTGTGGTGTGTGGTTTTGAGGTTTTCGGGATTTGTGTAGACGATAAGGACTCGGGGGTGAGGTGGTCGAATTTAAAATACGGAAAACGGCCCTTTGGTGGTGGTGGGAGAGCTCGTGGAAGGTTGAGGTTGAGGCTGGCCGTGAAGCAAAATAGCAAATCACGCCTGGAATAGAAAAAAAGTTTATCAGGGGGAAAAAAAATCGAGAATATCTTTAGCGTGGGCATGTTGTACGGCCATTGGTTCTATGTTTATGTAGAGGTACCTTCTCTATCCGCTAGTCTGCCACCATTTTCCTGCCGAACATGTACCGGTACCTGCCCCTCCAGAAGGCTCGCGGGACGCTGGGCCCAGGCGTGGTGGGGCTCTGCGTTTTGGCAGGGCGATGCAGTGCGCCTGCTCCCCCAAACAAACGTCGAATGGAAAGTTTCCTTTTTTGTATTTATTTTTGCATTTTATTTAATTACCAGCCTTTCCATCATGTCCAGAGCACTCCAGCAGCATCACCATACCAAACAACGAAGAGCCATCAACAATCGCGCCTCAAAGGAAATCTATATTTATGTAGGCTTTTTGTCAGTAACTACGTGAAGTTTAAAGACGAAGTGGAAGTGGCTTGGGAGATTACTTGGCCCTGAATGCTGTTGCCCTGAAAGTACTACTCCTCACGCCGCGTGAGCTATGTCGACCACACACGAGCGCCAGACCATGCCCTTGAACCAAATAACCCATGGATTGGGTTATTTTGTGCGCACAGAATGACATTGATAGCTATGTGCGGCGCAAATATGGCTATATGTGAAATGAAAATCAAAAGACGCGAGAATCTGAGGAATTGAGCACGTGTGTCCGGGTGCTTAATCGTGACCATGAGAAGACATGAATCATTGAAGTAAGTACGAAAACAGGTGAAGGGTCGTTGCTTTGCTCATCAATTCGTATTGTTTGGGCTTCGTATAGAGCTTGAGGGAGATCCCGTTCTATTCTGTATGTATTTTTGCGCTTTTCAGCAGATGATATTTTAAAATATGTACTCTCAATTTTATTTTTATGTTTTAATAAAAAAGTAAACAGCACGGGTTTCTTGCTAGAAAACTCACATATACATGGTTATAATATAAGTATAGGTTTCCAGACCTGCACAGTATGTATCTTGTTTTCGTACATCTAGGAGCCAGCAGCACCCTTACAGTCATTACAAGTCTGCCTTGGGCGCAGTTCAGACTCACACTGTTTTGCAGCATGGCCTCTAGAAAGAGCCAAAATCGGCATCTGCCTTAACTCGAAAGTGGGTTACATACAGACTATTCTTGTGTTGAGTAATGGCCGTTGATGAGAAGTATGTGCTGGGCGGTCTCATCTGAAGACAGTTTCTTAAACGAGAAAGCTATGACGCGACGCAAGCAGTAAACGTACAGTGCTGGGGAGAAGAATAAATGTTTGTCGTTGTCAGAAAAGTATACTTGTCACTCTTGCTGTAATATGGTGCCGGCACCCTGGATCTTCAATTTTTTTCGTAAAAGTATCGAGATATGGACTAAATACGATAGCTAAGTAGGCGACCTAAGTCATTATTGACGAATACAAAAAGGAGGATTTTGCAAAAAAATTTGATACACTCATACGTGTCATGTTCATTTTGTCTCGTCGGTATTGGGTACTTGTTCGTAGGCGTTGAGGTGGGTGAAGCAAGAAAAGAGCGCAGCACTAGTAGTGCATAGCATCTCGAGATACCCATTCGCATCAACAGCGTCAATGATTGATTTGGTGTACAACCTGTTATCGCCTTGCTTGCTATAGCCTGTAAGGCGAGAGCGACGCTCTTACCGATTTGTGATTGTGCTGTGGGCGCACTTCTTAAAATTGCCTGGCAGGCCTGTTGCTGGAAACTTTGGGCGTGGTTTTCGTGATCGCAACAGAACTCTCCGGCCTCCCCATGACGACAAATAAGCAGAAGACAATTCCCGTAGAAACGGAACCTGTCGTGCTTTTCAAATTCGGCGTATATTCATAGCCAAGACTCGGCCGTTTTGGCTGATGTAGCCTTCTGTACTTGCCATTTCCTACATGTTGCGAATCACCTCTCTTGCAAATAGCATCATCGCTACACGTCACCCAAGGTCGTAGTGATACACTTAGAGTCGTTCATGGAAAACACCCTAGATATAAAAAAGCCGAAATATAAAAACGAGAATAAACATAAGAAATACACGATAAAATCACAATAAAACATATCGCATGAAGATGAAAAAGAACAGCGATACCTCTTCTCCCCTCTCAAACGCAGCAATGTCGTGATATGGACCATGCAGGACAGTTTGTCACCATTTCACCGTGGTGTCGAGGTCATCCTCCAGCGGGACTCATATTGTAGCTCGATCGATATGAGGATTCGACCAAGTCCGGATCATCACGAAAGAGGAGGGAAGAGCCGCTCGGTGGCTAGTGAGGTCACAACACGAGGTCTCTCATTGGCCGCGGCCGTACATCCGAGTCAAAAACAATAAAAACACGACACACACACAAAAAGTCACAGAGCAAAAAGGGACATCGTTCAGCTCTGTACATAAACGCGGCTGAAACTTCTTTCAAAGCACAACCGTTTTCTTTCCGTTACCACCTGTATCCTCGACGACAAAATTGTGCTTAAGAACGCTCTCGCAGTTAAACACGCACCCAAACTGTCATCCAGAACGACCGCAGCGTGATATCACCCCAAGGAAGGCAGCCTCCACCCTTCCCCATCCCTGGTCTGTCATTTTTCGTGTCTGTCCGTCCCGCTCGACATCAAGCGGCCCGCGAGCAAGTCTTTCTCCTCCCTCTTCTCTCTCGTCTCTTGCCTTGCCTGTATGTTTGCCTTACCACCATATCAACCAAAAAACGCCATTGCCCCCATTTCTTTTTCTTTCTCTCATCATCACGACAACGAAAAACCGTCCATAACAAGAAGTCTAAGCTTGACCAAGGCAACTCGACGAGCACCGCTAGCCTGCGCCAGGCACATCTTTTTTTATCGCATCATCGCCCCCGGTTGCCACATCGCAAACCAACACAACCGGCGTGCGCTTTTCTTGCTTTTCCGGTGCTCATCTCACTTTTTCTCTATCAGGCACATCCATCAAAGCAAGGCTCGGATAGAACAACATATCGTGTGCTCGCTAGGCATCCATTTGCTTGTCTCTGACTTCACCGACAATCTGACCATCTTGCCAAAGCCCCTTTTTGCACCAACGTTGCTCGCCGTCAGATCGTCGTCTGTTCCCCCAACTCCCCAAAGCTCGGCTAGCTGGGCGGCAGTCATCGATTAACCATCTTGCGTGAGTCTCTTCGTTATTTTACCGTATCGAGACTGTACATCCACGCGTGATATTTTGGTTCTTTTTTTGCCCTTCTCGCATTTCCTTCGCAGTGTTTCTCCCATCTGCATTCTCGTATCTTTTTCTCTCAAGCTTCTCACTCTCTTGTTCCAACTCTTTCCCAACCGGCTGCACCATTTGTCCTTTTCACCCTTCATCTCACCCCCTTGGGTCATTACCCCTGCAGGTCACTGCCATATTTCTTGCAGGAGAGAGTGCCATGCAAATACGCAATCCAGCCTAGTTCGGCTCATTCCCTTCTGTCTCTTTTTCTGCTTCATATTTTTTTCACACCCCCTCCCCTTCCACGGTTCGAGCCTTTGGCGCCAGGCACCCCACGAGCCCCCTTCTTCTAACAGTCTTTCCTCTTTTCGTGTGAGTGGTCACTGCTGTGTGTGTGCGGCGGCTTTGGTTTTGGCTCTGGACCCAGGACATTGTCTATGATTTGCTTCCCGGCGTAAATTGCACAAGGGCAGGGCCTGGCCATGCACTAGCTCCCTCCAGTCATTCCAGTCCTCCCCCCTCCCCACGCGTCGGCCTCGTTTTCTTTCGCTCGTTGCCCCCTGTTCGGCCGCCTTGCTTGGCTGGCCTTATTTCCCACAATTGTCATTCAAGGCCGGGCACATCGAAGCCACATACACGACGCGCGCGCCGCGCCTTCCCTCGCTCCCACCACTTCCCCTTTATTATTTTCCCCCGCTGCTCCCGTTCCTCACAAACTTTCCATTAACGCGCTCGTGCGCGCAAGCCACAGATCTGTTACCGTTGCACCTTCCCGCGCAACAACACCATCGCCTTTTACCCCTTCCCGACCAAAATAATTCCAGCCAATTTCATAGTGTGTAAGCTATCGCTCCTTCCTCCTCGGGTCCCGTTATTGTCGACGCGACACGGATTGTCGTTCTTCCCTTCCTCTTCTCACTCTCCCTCTTGCCCACCCGCGCCTTCCTTCCTCACGCAGTCGCTCCTTCCTCATCCACCTCTTTCCCTATTTACCATCTGGCACGCAATTCCCCTCCTACGTCAAAATTTCAACATCGTGCCTGTTTGCAAATTTTGTTCTCCCATATGCACGGTTTCATTTCTTCATGACCGCCACCTCACCTCTCGCGTTTTTCGCGTTCCCGAGCTCAACCCTGGCCTAACTTCCATATCTAGTTCCATGGGGGACGTTGCTGTTCTGTAAGTGTTTCTGCTCGTTTGCATGCTCCTCAGGCAGCTTTCCTTTTGTCCAATTCGGTGGTCTGGCATGCGCAAAGCGTCGAATCGCAAAATATCGCGTCGTATCCTGCAAATGTTGCGGTTCAGGTCCTTCCTTGCCGCGAGAGTCGCGCCAGAGAGTCAAGTCCGCCTCCAAAACGCGTCGATCTGAACAAAAAGAGGTCCAGCTTGGGCAAACGAGCGCGCCGTGGGAATTGGTGGCGAAAGAGTTGCAAAGGACGGAAGACGAAAATCAAAACGAACAAAAGGAGGGGGCAGACTCGTTTGGCCGTGGGAGGTGATCCTGGGAGCGACTCGCAGGCCAAAAAAAAGACGCACGCGCATTGCCACTTTACGCAGCCAGCTTCTCAGTTACGGCTCTCAGCTTTTGGAGAGCTCTCTTTTTGCGCTGTCTTTCTTCCACGCATACTTTCAGCTCAAACACGTTCTAACATCTATAGCCCCGAGGGGACCATGCTCCCTGTCAAGGAGGAGAGCCCGGCCGGGACTGGTCTGTCAGAACTGCCCATATTTTCAGGACCACGCGGCTCTGCGCAGTCAACGCCAGCATCGACCTTGACGAACGGCTCCCACGCCATTTTGACGAAGCCCGAAAGCGACAGCATGCTTGTCCCACCATCTGCGGCCGCTGCGACCATCGCATCCGGTGCCATTCTGTCAGACACCATGCCGACGACGCCGCCCTACAATCCTCACTCTACACCGCCTCCACAGTACATTGACGATGTCGACTACATCTCGAGACACGTGGTTGCCGCTGCTGCCGCCGCTGCCGCCGACACGCCGACTGCGACACCTCCCGAGGACGAGTTTATGGACGACGCAGGCTCCAACGCCGAAAGCGAGTGCCCGGCACTAGAAGACGAGTCTCCTTATGATGCGCTGTACCGTGATTCTGAGTTTGCCGACGACGAGATGCCATCGCTCACCCAGCCAGCGACGAAGCGAACCCTGCAACCAGAAACACAGCAGTCCCCGCAGCCTGGTTCCCCCGTCGGCTGTTCTGGCAAGATTTGGGACCTTCCCGTGGTTAAAGTTTCCACCAGTGAGGCTGATGCGGAGATGACTGAGGTGGATGCGCATCCGCACGAACCCGAGACACACACCAGCAGCGCAAGCCATGCAAACGGCGTGCATGAGGAGGGCCAGCATGACGGCCACAGCCAAGTGAACGGCACGGATGGTCACAACGGTGACAGTGCAAACGAGGTGACGACTCTGACGGCGCCCACACCTCCCCCGGTGTCAACTTTCCAGCCGGTATCTCAGTCGGGGCAACATACCCCTTCGCAAGCGACGTCATCAGAAGACACCATTGCAACTCGGCGGCCTATGAGAATGGCGCGACTATCCAGGGCAGCAGCTGCGGAATCACCAAAGCCTGCCCAGCAAGTGGCCAAGCCTGCAGCCAACTCCACAGAACCTGCACCAGGGCCGGCACCAGGAGCAGCAGACGAGGCGGCGGCGGCTGCACCGTCGGGGGATGTCGAGACACCATCGTCTGCAGCGCCGGGACGGCGTACCTCTAAGCGAGTGTCTCTTGCTGTGGCAACAGCAGCCGCCAGCCCGCTTGAAAAGCAGGCAACCACCGCCGCAGCAAGACAAGTGGTAAAGGCCTCTCCAAAATCAAAAGGCACCCCGGCCAAGGCCGCCAAAGACGCACCTCCGATCGAGAGACGGGCCACGCGCCTGTCCGGCCTTCCCACTGAATTATCCGCTCCCCAGCCTAGCCCTCAGGCTGGCGCACTGGGCAAACGGAGACGGAGAGAGTCCGACAAGCCCACACCAGAAGATGTATCGCGCGAACTTCGACGTCTTCAAGATACTAAGGAATTCTCCCACGTCGACGACCAACCGGTTATCTACACAGTCTGGAGCAACGGTAGATACGTTCCTGCGAATGCTGCTGGTGAGCCACTGGTCGACAAGAACGCCGCTAAGAAGGCCAAACTCGCCAAGGCTGCCGAGGAGGCGGAGAAGAAGAAAGCCGAGGAGGCTGCGGCGGCAGAGGCTGCCGCTGCGGAAGAGAAGGCCGCTGCTGAAGCTGCGCGGCTGCCACAGAAGCGTGTCAAGAAGTGGATGATGCAGGGCCTCTATGCAGGTATGCCGACGCCGTCGAATCCTGCTGCGGGATTGACCACAGCGGAGCGTAAGGAGCTCGCGAAGCTGCCGGAGCTGTCGAAGAAGTACCCGCCAAACAAGGCCTTGCCTATGCCCATTTACAACGGCCTGCGCACGCTGATTCAAGGCCGGGATTTTAAGATGCCATTCGATATCTTCAACCCTCTTCCGCCAGGTCAGCCGAAACCCGTCAAGTATGGGCGGTTCAGCAAGAGTGAGTCCAGGCCTTTCTCGTCGGGGGTGTGTTGTTGCTGTGGAACTTTTATGCTAACCTGATAGATCGCTTTGTTGGTGAGGCTCACGCCATCTGGAAGAAGAACCCCAACTATGACGATTTCCAATCCAAGTGCGTCTGCAAGCCGGAGACGGGATGCGACGAAGACTGCCAGAACCGCATTATGCTCTACGAGTGCAATGATGAGATCTGCAACGTGGGTTCGGAGCGGTGCAGCAACCGGGAATTCCAGAGACTGGCAGATCGAACTGCCTCAAAAAACGCCTACCACATCGGTGTCGAGGTCTTTAAGACGCAGGATCGTGGTCACGGCATCCGTGCCAGCCGGGCCTTCCGTCCTGGTCAGATCATCATGGAGTACATCGGCGAGATTATCACCGAGGAGGAGTCCGACCGGCGGATGAACGAGCTGTACAAAGACAATGCGGTAAGCCCACACTCGCTCACGCACCTCTTCTGTCTTTTTGGCGGCGTCTACTTGTGACAGTACTAACAGAAAATACAACAGTGCTACTACCTTATGTCTTTCGATCAGTCTCTCATCATTGACGGAACAAGTGGTAGTATTGCTCGCTTTGTCAACCATTCGTGCTCTCCAAACTGCCGCATGATTAAGTGGATTGTGTCCGGCCAACCACGTATCGCTCTCTTCGCTGGCGACCGACCCATCCAGACAGGCGAGGAGCTCACCTACGACTACAACTTTGACCCATACTCCGCTAAGAACGTGCAAGGGTGCCTGTGTGGAGCTGACAACTGCCGTGGTGTGCTTGGTCCCCGGAAGAGCGAGAAGGCTGTCTCCAAGGCCGCTGCTGAGAAGGCTGCCGCAGCGAAAGCGAGCCAAAAGGCCAAAGGCGGCAACGGCTCGACAAAGAGAAAGCACGACGCCTACAGCATGGACGGCGACGAAGACACGGATGCTGCGACCAGTGGCCCGGCGAGCAAGAAGATGCGGATGGCCGATGCTCAGATTAAGTCTCCGACCCAGCCCGTCAAGAAAACCACCAAGGCTCCGCCCCCGAAGAAGGTCGTGACAACGACAAAGGCCGCCTTGGAAGCTTTGGCTGCCAACGCAGCAAGAATTGCGAGGCTAACCAAAGCCTCTCATGCCGCAAGAGCTGCGAGGATTGCGAAGGCCGAGGCGAAGAGAGCGGCTGAGGCAGCAGCAGCAGAAAAGGCAAAGCGCACAAAGCTGGCAAAGGCCTCCAAGTCGGCTGCCTCCAAGATGAGCAGCGGTGCCTCCAAGCCTGTCAAGGTCGTCAAGGCAGCCAAGTCCGTCAAAGTCGTCAAAACGGCCAAGGGCCTGAAAGCTTCCAAGACGTCCGTGTCAGGGGGGGTCAAGACAACGGCGAAGACGACAAAGACCACCAAGACCACTACTCAAGTTGCAAAGTCACCGGCACGCAAGCCCGCAGCATTGACGGCGAAGGACGCCAAAGCCAGCAAGTCCAGTCTCAAACTCAGCAAGGCCTCCTCTTCGGATGCTAAGAGCGCCCGGACTAAGAAGCCCAAGGCCTCCGAGGGCCAGCAGAGAGCTGCGACGCCGCCCACCGACAACAATGTGAACAGAGAGGCAACAACGCCGCAGACGACGCACCAAGCAACGCCCATGGCCCAGGCTGTCGCCAAGGCAGCCAAGGCGGCGGCGCAGGCCGCAAATGCTGCCATCGTTGCAAAAAAACCACTCGTTTCTCGGCAGATCAGCAATAGCGCAAATGGCAGGCCCAAGGCTCCAGTCAGGTTTCCCAAGAAGCTGCAGGTGAAACCGAGGTCCATGGCCAAGACGGTGAAGAAACCTGGTGTCACAACTACGGCCACGACCACAGTGACTACCACCTCCAATGACGCGCTCTTTAGGAGAGGACGCGGTCGCCCACGATTGGCCGCAAGGGAGGCCATCAATGGCGAGGCAATTCACGAGGCGGCCGACGAGGTAGTCCGCGAGGCAGCCAGTGTCGCAGAGTATATGGCTGCAGCTGAGTCTGTGTCAGAAGTACCAGGCGAGGAAGAGGAGTTGGCGGCGCAGCTTGCCGCAGAGGCCACTGCAAGCTCTCCCACATCTGAGGCCATGACGGACGAGTTCGGAGACGAAGCCTGGGCCGAGGGCGAGGCGCGGCCTAAGAGACCGCGGAAGCTGACCAAGGCGCAAAAACTCAGAGTTAAGCGTCAGCTGGTTGCCGCTCGGCGTCTCGCTGCCAAACAGGATGGTAGCTACGTGCCAAAGCGCGGTCCTGGTCGTCCGAGGAAATACGTTAAGATCACAGATCTCCAGACCGACAGCACTAACACGCCGATGCCCGACACCCCGATGGCTACTGATGCCACACTAGCGGATGTTGAGACAGCTTCATCGGCAGAAGCAGCAGTAGCAGCAGCACCTGTCCCGCGCATTGCGAAAACCAAGATCGAGTACGGCATTGCGCGCAGAGGCGACGTGGAGGAGTTTAAGGCTGCTCGCGCTCTCGCCAAGGCCAGGATGGAGGGAATGAAGGACACGGCCAGCACCGACGAAAACACAGCGCCCGTCGAGCAACCCGCTAGCACGACTGTCTCTGCAGTGAATGAGTCAGCCGCCACCGCCAAAGATGTTATCCACGTTGCCCCCGGTGTGCGCACACAGGTCTAGAAGCCTCGTTGGTTCACGCCGAGAGTGCGAATTATGCATGACGAACCCATGGACACCGAATAGGGCCCGATTGGAGACGAAGCTTGAGAATCGCTTAACGAGATTGAGGCTCGGCCTCTTCACACGATCTGGTGAGCAGACCAGGGAGTATTTCAACACGCTCTTTTGGTCCCTGGCCATTTTTCTGATTGTCCCCCCTTTTCCCGCGCTTATGGGCCACTCATCTCTCCATTTGGTGTGGCGGGTCACAAGTCATTTGTCCAGCTTTTTTTTTTAAAAAGTTTCTTGAGCATTGTGGTGTATTTTTTTGATTGATTCTGTTATTTTTATTTGGGGGTCATGTGTTGCGATTGCGAGCATCTGGACGACCTCTACTGTTTTCTTTTCCGATCTCTTATTCTCATGTTTTCTATTCGCCCAGCTCTGTTTATTTTCTGATCGATTTTTTTGGCGTTTGCATGTACTCGCTCTTGATAGAAGGGGACCCTTTTGTTTTCTTTTCTGTTCAATAACCTTTTTTTCTTTTTGAACGCACCACGCACTGAAATCTGATCTGGCGTATCACCGATACTATTTTTACACACAGGGCCTCTCCGCATCTGAATGTTGGAAAGTCGACATTTTGTTAATGGGACGAAGGAGGATGGGGACGGCATGGAAAACGGTGGTTTTCTTTGTTCTGCTATAAAGCCTCTTTGCATCTTTTATTTTCGCTTTCGTTTTCTCACATTTCGTCTTGCTGTTTTACATTTGCTCTCATTCGCCATTCTCTCTTTCTGAACTTACTGGTCCTGCCCTGCAACAGACACTACATCAGCTGCAGGGAGATCATCGTCATGTGATGGCCTCTTTTCTGCCAACGACAAGCAAAAAATAAAATGGCACAGGAAAACGACGAAAAAAAGCTGTCCTGGCAGTCCATCTCTATGGGCCCGGCGGTAACTGTCGACTGCTGGCTGGTCAGAATCAGAAGGGTACCGTGAGAGAGACGCTGATTTTGGCCGTTGTGGCCACCTGGATCTGCTGGCCGCGGCCTAGCTTTGCATTGTTGCAGGGTTTGTTTGTGGCACGAACAACACGCAAATATAGCGGGAATCGAGCATCTTGCAGGTCATCTTGCAGGTCATCTGGCAGGACACAACCATACGATTTGACCACAATCATTTTCACGTCCATTTTGGTTTTTCAATATGAGGATTTTTTGGCATTTTCATCACAAACAGAAACGATTTCACGAAGTGCTGGCCACATCTTTCGTTTTCCTTTCTTTTCCTTCGTCCTCGGCCACCACAGGTCATTCCTCTGGTGTTCATTATTAAAGCAGGAACCTCCACGGTTTTACCGCCACTATTTGCATCAACAACCAGTCTTCACAGCCCCCAGAACCTGTATGGGATGTTGCTCTTTGGTGGAGGGCGCTTATAATGCCGCCGGGCTGTCTGTTGTTTGCACACACACCCGGACACAATGAGACATGCTGCCGTGTTTCCGTCTGGGCCTGTGACATGCCTGCGGCCTCCGCCTCTTTTCATATGGGTCGTTTGCGGTTTTTTTTCTTATTTCCTCTTTCGGATTTCTTTCTTGAGAAAAAAAATTCTTCTATTTCTTCATTTTCTTCTTTTTTTTTTCTTCTTTCGTTTTTAAAAAATTTCCCCGTCTGTCCGTTTACCGCTAAACCATCCTATCCTCCTACACACAATCATGACCACAGGCCGAAAACAATAGATCGGGCCCCTTTTCAACGAGTTCGGAGTCCCCATTAGGCCACAATACCCATTGAATATCCAGAGAGAGGATCTCCGAGCAAGGCAGAGAGAACTTTCAGGGCCATCATGTCACGGATAAGCACATGTTTCAGGAAACACACTAACTCTGGGGCACACACACTAGGTCATGGGATTCTTCAATATTTTAGAGATGACATATTATACACACTGGGATATAATAATCAAAATAGGGGATAGAAACCAGAAAAAAAGAATATGACCACTGGACACATTTTGATGCTAAAAGCAGACAATGTCCCCTCCATCTGTACTCCATGTGTGCCAGAAGCCGTAGATCTTAACCCGCCGGCTTCGTAGACACGATGGTCTCCTCTCTCTAGTTCAGCGCATTCATGTTTTTCTGCTTTACCCTCCTTATGGCAAACGCTCGACCTCGGAGGCCTGCATATAGGCCAGTCGGCACAGCAGGTCGTTTTGGACGAGGCTCTATAGAAGGCTGACTTTGTATGAGGTTAGGCTAGGGCCTAACTAGCAGGTCGTTCAGGTCGTTGTCGACACGGCCGTGGCGATGCCCACCCTTCTGAAGACAAAGCACAGTCAAAGACAGAAAAGGCGACAGAGGCAGCAGGTATGGTCATCAAAGATGGCCTTGATTCAATGAGGGAAGGATGTCGGAGGGGGCCGTTCTGGAGGCACAGACGTAGACAGATGAATCATATCGAGAACGCCCACAGAAAGCCTAGAGGGTGCAGTAGTACACCCTTGGCTTCTTCTCACGATGGGAGCTTAAAGTGATGTGAGAAGATGGAAGCAACGAAAAGTATATAGGTGTTGACATCCTTTCTCAAAGTTGTAGTTGTATCCCCCCCTTTTTCTTCATACCCCAACCCTTTTCAACTTTTTAATTTGTCGTAAGTGTCTTTCAGTCGCTTCGTTCTTTTGTTTTTTATCCGCTTGAAAGATCCTCTTGACTCTGGTTTTGCTTTTCATATTTATTTCTTCTGGTTTTTACGTTCTTTTACTTCATTATTTGCTCTCCTTATTTTCGGGTTTTTTATATTTTTATATTTTTCTTTCCCTCCTTATTACAGCCTTTGCTTTGCACTGTCCTAGATGACGTATCCCCGTCTTGTCTTTGGAAATTGTTGTTTTATTTGGCTTTCATTATCACCACCATCAGCAACGAGTCGAACAGAAAAACAGTAAAGCACAAAAACAATGGACTCCCACAACATCAACGCCGTCAGGTGCGTTTTTAGTTTCTCATCTTGCTCAGAGACAAAACCAATGTCGACTGACAACTTTCTCGATATAGGCCAATCAACGCTATCCCCAGCGTGAGAGTGATCTCCGACCGCGACCTGGTTAAGTCCCCTTCGACCAACGTTCCACCCATTACGCCCCGAGCTGTGGAGGCTTCCAGCCAGCTCGCCTCGCCCCGCTTCCCTCGTTCCCCTGCAACACTTGAGGTCCCCCCCATGACGGAAGCCATGGAGGACGCCGACTTGGTGCCTGTTCTGCGCAGCTTCGTGACGAAGCGCATGCAGCAACTGGGACAGATGATGGAGGAGGAGGCTATCGAAGGCGGCGATGAGTACGAGGCGGAGGAAGAGGCAGAGGAGGACTTGCTGTACATGCGAGCCGAGGTCATCGACGACAACAGCAGCAGCAGCACTCAAGCTCAGAAAGGAAGCCTCGACGACACCCACAGTGAAGTGGATAGTGACGTGGAAATTAACATCCTCCCAGCGTCAGGCCGTGCTCGTCGTCTCTCGCGGCGGGTCATCGACAAGCTCCACGGTGTCAAGAAGTCGAGGAGTAATAATAAAGCTGGTGATGACGAAGATTCGGTGCCTGTCATCCAGCCGAAAGCCATCTTTACGAGCCGGCTCCCCGGCCGGTCGCCCAGCTCGAGATCTTGCGGTGCTGGCGATGCTGGTGATGCTGGGACGGATGCAGACGGTAGTGGCTGGGACTCGGGCTACGAGTCTGGCTATGCTGGTGTTGTCGTCGGCGGAGGCGGCACAGACGCTGTGACACCATCACGCCGGCCTTTGATCCAGCTCCCTAGACGAAGCCGCAACTACGATAGCGCCAATTATAACAGTAAGCACCACGACAACATTGCGAGCGCCGACGGCTCCATCACGCCCTCGACCGCCACCACGGCCACGACCAAGGTGGCGGCGAAACCGCACTTCTACCGCACCAACACCCGTCCCGATTATCTCCATCACCCAGAGGATGTCGTGCCGTACCCCATGTCGTGCGACCTGAACCCTGAGGCGCCCGTGTTCCCGGACATCGACTTTGACGCCAGAGATGACAACGAAAACGACGACGGTGACGACGAAGAGCAATCAAGTCCCCGACTGTCCACTCTTGGACTCCAGGCGTTTACGATTGAAGTCGCCGATGATACCGCTGTCCTGACCGCTGATCTTGCTTCATCAGCCTCTGCTCCCGGGGCTACGCCTGAGGATGCTTCTGGGGTAACTCCCCAGACGATTCTGCACACTGTCTCTCGGGCGGTTCCTCAATCCTCACAGGCTCCTCGGGCCACCCGAGCTCCATCCAATGATCCTCCACCACCCCCTGTCCAGTCTCACCTTCGAGCTCCCCGTCGGCCTGTCGGCACCACAGCCAGCATCAGCACCCTGTCCGCTTCTATTGGCGCCGAGCCGGCCACTTGCCGACCTCGGCTTCTCTTACCTCCTCCACGGTGCGACCGGACTCCCAACCGCCAGTACTATCCAATGTCCCGCTGCTGCACCAACCGCCGCGCTTTTGAGGAGTTTGGCCCGTATGATAGTCTGGGCGATGTGCTCTATTCCGACTGGCCACTCCACCGGGAGACAGACAACGACGAGCGGCCCACAGCACCATGGTACGAACCATCTATGGGTCCGTACGTCGATCCAGTCAACGTCGTCTTTACAATGCTCGCGTTCGAGACCACTTACTCGACTTCGTACGCTAATCTCGATGACGACGAAGACGGCCCTGTCCGCAGCCGTACAGGCCACCACCGTCGCCACCCACGTCGCAGACCTTCGTGGGACACTCTAGAAGGCCGACACACCTGGAGCCTGTCGTCCAACTTCCAGTATGAGCACATCGTGCTGCCCGACGAACGCATTATCTCGGAAGTTTTAGCCCGCGAGGTCACCGACCGCATCGTGTCAGACTATGAGCACGACCCCGAGCGCGAAGATTACCGGAGCGGTGCCGCCTACCACTTTGACGAACTCGACCAGAGCATTATCTCCCTCGACAGCGACGCGAGCTACCGGCCGCACCGGAGTCGCGCCAGCCTCGAGTCCACGTCGAGTCAGGACTCGACCCCGAGTTACGAGACATGTTCGACGTGCTCCGAGCTCGTGCCCAACCCTCGGTACAAAGGTTGGAACAGGCTGCCGATACCGTCACCTTACGATGATGGCCGCAGCGACCGCCGGGACAGTTATAGCTGTCACCATGATTGCCATTAAAGGGGGTGGCGCCCTTATCTTCAGCTTCGATTTAATTTGTCTTACCTTGTCTTCCCTTTGCCGACCTCCTTATATTTTGATGTCTTTCTGTTCTTGGCCTTCACAACGACCAGCATCTAGCAGATTGATAACTGTGAGAAGGGTAGAGTAAAGGTCATCCTTTTTTATCGAGTCTTGCTTCATGTCCACGGTTTTGTTTTCTTCCTGCAAAGGACCATAGACAGGAAATATATTCCTTCCCTTGCACTTGCCCGTCCTTCATTTGAATTTCCTCATTCATTACGCACCTTATTATCATGTCAGTTCCATTTCTGTTTCCTTTATTCCTGTCTCTCCTTAAACTCTTGCTTCACGGCACCACACGCTCAACATCGCTTTCCTTTTGTTATACCCTACTGTCCTTACTTTATACAAGTAGATACTTAGATAGTTTACTTTCACTGGGACTTGCTCCTTATACAAATCACATACTTACCAGTGCTTTCTGCTCCCCACTTCTTCCCTTGGTGTTATAAGTAACAAAGATGCTTCCCATTTTGTATATCCTATCCTAAATCAGTCGACCGTAGCTCCCAAGCAATAAATTCAAACAAAAATTAGCAGTTCCTTCTGCAAACAGAAGAAACACAGAAATGCATCGCCTGCGCCAATGCTCGCCCTGTCCTTTATAATCGTATACCGCCTACTTGTAACTTTTTTTCACCTGCCTCTCAAAGCTCCCTCCCATTCTGTTCCGGGTATCATATCATCAATTCCCCCCTCGCTCTCACACCCTTCCAGTCCACTAGCGCCCATACGAAGGTGCCTCGAATGGGAACGCCTCTTCAATCATCCGGTTCGCCGACATGGACAGTTTACTCTTCTCCTCTAGAGATGCGTACTGCAGGTCGTTGAGCGACGTCGGCGGCGGCAGCGGCGCCGCGTCGTCCGCCTCGCTAAACACAATCGTCTCCAGCACCGTGAAATCGGTCCAGTCGATCCGCGCCAGCTCCTCCTTGGCCACCACCCGTTCGTGCTCTTCCTTCTTGCGCTGCGACATCTCCCAGTCCTTGTATGCGATCCGCTGCTTGGCCCGCAGCAGGATGGAGAACCGCTCGTCGGCGTTTTTGCGGAGAAGGGCGAGGCGGTCGCCGGACGGTTCGGCGCCGTTGCCGTTGCCCTCTGTCTCGGCTGGCGCGGCCCCCAAATCCTTATTGATCAACGTGTACTGGTCCACCATGTGCTGAAAGTAGTTGTGCAGCGAGTGGTTCGGCAGCAAGAACTGGAACTGCGCATTGTTTACCTCCCGCTGCAGAAGCTGCGTCAGAAATGGCCGCCCGTGCACCGCCACAAACGACGCCGCCAGCCGCAAGATGTCCAGGTCCTTGGCGTTCATGATCGGCAGCCGCGCCGAGAACTCGTAGTCGGGCGGCTTCTCGGGGCCTTTGGGCGCTTCCGCGGCCGGTGTTCCGCCGGCTGCTGCACCCCCTGGCGTCCCTGCACCATCGCCAACGCGCCCGGCTGCTACGGCCGTCACCCGCCCTGCCTTGTACTCCTCTTTCCGCCACTCGTAAAAGGCGTGGAACGCGTCGTCAGGGTTCGTCACAAAACTGAATTTCGGGTTGTTGCTGTGGTTTTCGCGCAGCCGCGCCTCAATGCCCGCACCACCCCGCACCGCGTAGCCCGCCGTCTTCTCAATCACCTCTCGCATCTCGCCCGGTGGTGGCATGATCACGCCCGCCGGTGGCTTGATGCGGTCGAGCGTCGCGGTCGCTGCGGCCACCGCCGCCGACAGCGCGGCGTTGTCCGATGCCATTGTGAGAGGGAGAAGGGGGAGGAAATATACGAGAGTGTTGGAGGATACGACGGAGGAGAAGGTTGTGTCGAATATGTGCCGTAGAGCTGTGTAGTCATCGAAATATGGAGGCGCGATATAGGAAGCTGTCCGAGCAACACGGGCTGTAAAAATTCACGAGGCAGCGCAAGGCGACAGGAGCTCCCGCTAGTGGAGCCTTAATCCGTCACGTGAAATGACTAATCCTGAAGGTTGATATTGACCTCTCCCAATAAGTTGAGATGACAAATATTAACAGTAGCCATTATCTGCAGAAATACGAACAATATTTACTTCCTCTTTGAATGAAGCTGACTTTGGGGTCTTATTTCTGTCTTACGTGGTAGAGGGCTGAATGTTCGCTCACATTTCGTGGTTTTTGCTGACGGGGTCGGCGCACTTATTTACTATTCTCTTGTCATAATTTGAGATACATCTCCAACTGAATACAATAAATAAAATATATTGCGGCCAAGTTCGGACAACGATGAAAGAATACAAACATACGACATAATACAGTTCTTTGAAACATCGAGATGCTTGCCGTAGCCTTGCAGCTGTTGGGGTTATCACGTGTAATCACACAAGAGGTGACGAGGCGGGCAGCCCCACCTTCCCTCTACGTGCACAGTGCCGACGGAGCAGCCAGAACACTCCATCTGCCGTAGGAATCCATGAGACTCTCCAAAACATATGCCCTGTCTTCAAAAAGAGTTATTTCCTCTTCCTGCCCGATGTTGTCCGCGTTCTGACCGGTCCCAAGCTCCTTAACTTTTAGACTGACGTCACGGCAGAGCTGTCGAGTCAAAGCGGAGTCCAGTCAATACGGGTGGCAGCATAGCAGCAGTTGGAAGAGCGCATGGAACATCAAAGGTGCATCGACCAGGACAGCATAGAAAATTCTCATGCTTTTCTAGATATGGCCGTTACAAGAAAATGAAAAGAAACCCAACTTACCCCTGGTTACCACGCCGGTCCTGTGTAAGTGGACAGTGCCGAGAGCCAACATCCCACAAAATCGCACTGTGGCAGGCGACCCACCTCCCCCGACCCCCCTAAAGAACTAGAGAAGGAACGACGACCCTTACGAATACTGCCGCCAAAAATACGACAAAAAGGGAAGGCAGCACCACCTCCGCCTCTGTTCATTTGCCTCGCAAACCCCTCGCTGCAAGCGACGTTCAAATGCACGCACACGACCATCTGCTGCATTCTCACGACATCGCCTACCGCCCATCGCACTCTCGCACGTCCAACGCGCATCACTAGCCGCACTCCCCACGAGACAGAATCCCATTCGCGTCCGACATCGCTTTCGCCTCTCTATACCGCCCACGACGTTGACGACAGCCTCTCCCTCTCAAACCTCCAGCCTTGCATTTTGCCAACCGTCAAAACGGCGTCACCAGCGAAAGACCCTTCTCGCCCACCAGCCGCCAGCGCCGGCGTGGCCTCGCCCTCCTCCCCGTCGTCTCCCACCTCGTCTTCCTCGCCACCCGCCTTCGCCAACTCCCTCCATCGGCCCATCATGCAGACCCTGCCTGAGAGCCGGCCGCAGTCGTTTGACGAGATCTACGGCCCGCCCGAGAACTTTTTGGAAATCGAGGTCCGCAACCCCCGCACCCACGGCGTCGGCCGCCACATGTACACCGACTACGAGATCGACTGCCGCACCAACATCCCCGCCTTCAAGGTCCGCCAGAGCGTCGTCCGCCGCCGCTACAGCGACTTTGAGTACTTTCGCGACATCCTCGAGCGCGAGAGCGCCCGCGTCACCATCCCCCCGCTGCCCGGCAAGGTGTTTACCAACCGCTTCAGTGACGACGTCATCGAGGCGCGGCGGACCGGCCTGGAAAAGTTCCTCAAGATTGTCGTCGGCCACCCGCTGCTTCAGACGGGCAGCAAGGTCATGGCGGCCTTTGTTCAGGGTAAGAAGAGGCAGAGGGGGGCGGGCGAGACATGGGACGGAAGATCATCTGTGCAAGACAAGGATGCTAACATTACTTGTGCAGACCCCAACTGGGACCGGAACGCCTGGTGAACAGACGATAACCACAGATACATACACTGACGGCATGGAGGGCCAAGTGAATGGGAGGAAAAATTGACGGGATGGCGCAATGAAGATGCGCCAAGAGGACGAACGTTTGCTGTAGCGGGTATCCAACGTTTTCTATCATGACGCCCCATGTTCTTTTTTTATTCTTATCCTTTTTTACTCTTTTCTTTGATACTTTTCTTGTTTCCTTGTTCTTCTTTTTTCTCGTTTCATGTTCATTTCCATAGCAGAATTAACTACGATTCATTTCTCTTCTTGTCGCAGACAGCGTCACTTTACTGTTTCCATGCGATTCTCTGCGACCCCATGCCCCTTTTTATTTGGCTTCTTAGTAATGAGAATACCTGCTTTATATCCTATGTACACACGTCGGTTATAGATCGCATTCCCACAGCCATTCGCCCCGCCCGTTAAGGGCTTATCTTTCACACAGCATAGCAAACTGTATCGCGGTTTCGCGAGGCCTGTGATAAGGCTTAGCCTCGGTGCAACGCGATGGCCACCAGGAATATGGCAACAGACCGTTGGTAGCATCTTTTGGGAAATTAGAGGTACTCAAGCACGACATACAGCCCCGAGAAATCTGTTATCGTAGGAGTCTTGATGCAGCATGCATGGCTGCCAACGCCCCCTGCCAGATATTCACAAGGCAAGACGTCAGAGGCTTTAGTGGGGCAACCGTTGTGGCGCTTCCCTGAACTCCACCGTTTTTGCCCCGTTGTTGCCTTCTTTACCGCTTACTTCCACGGTGTGAAGGAAGTCGCATTCGGCGCCTCCTGCCGCGAGGATGTGTTTTGTGTAATGTGAAAACCGACAAGGCCAAGTCACATGAGACAATAACAAACGAACGACATTGCCTCATACTGCATTGTAAACCCTCGACACTTAAATCATCACCGCGGCCCTCCAGTCGATTTTCCATTGTTCCTTGATCAAGCAACAAAGCTTGGGCCCACCGCTCCCCAGCGCTTTGGCTCAAAGCGGCTAATACAACCGTCCACCGCTGCTCAACCGACGTCAGCACTGGCCAATCCACGCGCTAATTGTCTGCACACGGCTGAAGTCGCCCCAGAAGCCAGAGCACCCAGAAGCGCCAACAGGACAACAATTGAACACGCACAACCGTCGGCGGGAACGAACCTCTACCTTTCAGCGAGCTCGAACTGCTGCCAGTCGTGTCCACACTCCGTTCTCCTTCACTCTGCCGACGGACATGGAACCGCTGTCTCCGCCTTATCGCGTGTCAACTTGAGCGGGAAAAGCTCGCGGAGCGTGTCGACTTCGATCGCGACCTTGCCGCCGATCCCCTGCATCCCAGCAGCGGCCGGTCCCTCCTCTACCGTTCTCGACCCCATCCGCCCCTCCACTCTTCTCAACACACCCTCGGCCTCGCCAACCTCTGACGTTACGACTGGTCCATAGCTATGGCGAGCTTTACGACCTTCCTGCTCGTCTATCTCTTCGGAGGCCTGACCTTCCTCCCTCTCCTGCTGGTGGCGGCTATCTATGCCTGGACGCGGCCAGTCCAGTCGGATCTGCAGGAAGGCTCGGGCACAACAATACCAGACACCGGCCGCGTGCCCAAAGAAAAAGACAACTACAAGTACGACGGGCTGGTCGTCCCGGGCGACGATGTTAAGACGCTCGAGGCGGTACGGCGAGAACATGCCCAGGAACGCGGCGATGGCGGGACCAAGAAGCACAAATATCGCCAGGACCCCGCCGACGACTTTGCGACGGCCGGCTACTTTGCCGTCCACCGCAAGTATGTCGCCATGGGCGGCAATCTGCGGCCCATTGAGCGTGGATCGTCCGTGGGCTCGGCCGAAGTGGCCCCGCCCAGTCCCAGCGTGTACCAGACCTTCTTCCGCAGCATGCTGAACAAGAAGTCTGGCCCAGACAAAGTCGAGGTCAGCAATGCCGCCAGTCCGCGGCCCAAGAACGCGCACAACATGTTCTACGTTGTCCTCCGCCACGGCCACTTGATCCTCTTCGACGACGACCAGCAGGTCGATGTGCGCCACGTTATCAAGCTCGCCGACCACGACGTCGGCATCTACTCGGGTGCCGATGTCGTCCCCGAGGGTGAGCTCTTCATTAAACGGAACGCCATTCACCTTGCACCCAAGAACCACGAGCGGGCAAAGGCCCACAATGCGCCTGCGCCCCAGCCTTGGTTCTTTTACTGTGAGAACTGCTCTGAGAAGGAGGACTTTTACTTCTCCCTGCTCCGAAGCCTGGACAAGGCGCCGAAGCCGCACGAAATCGATGTCCGCCACCTCACATCTTTGATGGAGAGGCTGCATGCGTCTGAGGAGGCTGCCGAAATGCGCTGGCTCAATGCCCTCCTCGGCCGTCTGTTTCTCGGCGTCTACAAGACGCCGGATGTCCTCAAGTTTGTCGAGTCCAAGGTCATTACGAAGCTGTCACGCACACCTCGGCCGAGCTTCATCTCGAGTCTTGTTGTGCAGCGTGTCGACATTGGCGAGACGACTCCCCAAATCACGTCGCCCCGCCTGAAAAGCCTGACCGCGGAAGGCGAGTGCATTGTTGAAGCGGATGTCCGCTACACGGGCCGGTTCGAAATTGACCTGGCCGCTACGCTCCGTGTGAGCACGCCCATCGGACAGCAAGAAGTCAAGACATCATTGGCCGTCGTCCTAACCCAGCTTGAGGGCCATATGCTGTTCAAAATCAAAGGGCCACCAAGCAACCGCATCTGGTTTACCTTCCGCCACATGCCAAAAATCGAGATGGAAACTCGCCCGATCGTTATGGCCCGCCAACTGACCTGGCCTGTCTTTATCCAAATCATCGAAGGAAAGATCAAAGAGGCCATCTCCGAGAGCATCGTGCTCCCCTTTTGGGACGATACACCCTTCTTCTCGACGGAGAAAAAGGCGTATCGTGGTGGCCTGTGGGAAGACGAAACGGATGCCGAACACGAAGGCACGGCTATTCGCACAGACGCGGCTGACGGTGTCCCTGTCGAGACCAGCGCCGGAACTAACGCGGCCGTGGGTACGGGGCTGGCCACTGGAGCCGATACGAATTCGGCTTCCTCGACAGGCGTCGCGCTCAACACGCCAGAAAATGAAGAAAATGTCTCGCCTGCCGTGTTGCGCCTGCGGCGTCTTAGCAAGACCCATAGCGCACCGACAAGCGGCGCCGCGTCTCCTGCGGCACTGGCCGCAGCTACCGCTGCATCGGGCGAGCCTGCCAGTTCGACAGCAGCTAAGGCCATAAATCGAAAGCAGCGCTCCGGTGATGCCAGTGAAGCGAGCTCTGTCGGAATGTCTCCGCCTAAGAGGTTCACTCGGACGACATCCGCACTTGCCAGCCCGTCGGAGCCGACTGTTGGCACGGATAGATCCCATGCCGAGGCATCCATACAGTCTTCCTCGCCGCCTAAGAACGGCAAGCACGCAAACTCTGCCATGTCCTGGCTGTCATCCGGTACCCTCCGAAGCAGAAAATCTAGTGTATCTTCATTGGAATCGAGAACGCCTGGACAAGCTGCAAGCCGCACTACTGATAGGCCGCACAGCAGCACCAAAGACGAAGACGATGAGGGCGGCTACTCTATGTTCCCCGTCAGCGACTCGGAAACGCCCGGTGGCCGGTCAAAGACAGTACCCGCGGATGCCGCTACAGCTGCCGGCGGCAGTGACACGGGATCTCTAGATGGGCGCTCTATAAGATCGCGCTCGGGGCGTGCGTCTTCCTCCTCTCTAGCTGGCATGGCTAGTGCGAGCTCGGGCTCAAGACCGCAGCTCGTGCGAAAGCCTTCGATTGAACCGTCTTTCACCACGACCATTTCTTCTGACTCCGGAACTCCTCCGGCCAAGCGCAGTGCCGTCTTGGCTGCGGCCATGACAGGTGCGGCGCAGTCCGCCAAACGCTGGGGCATAAATGCCCTACAGCGCCGTGCGGCAGCTGCTGCAGACCGCAAGGCGAAGACAGGTCTGGAGAACCGGACAACGAGCAGTGGTGAACCGCTTGACCTTAGCAAGCCAATGGGCGGTGGAATGCCTCTGCCACCTCCGGGCGAGCCGTTGCCCATGCCGAGCGAGCTAGCCCTGGCAAAGGATGGAACTACTTCTGCGGCGTCGACGCCGCCACTGCCAGCACGGATCACCCCGATTAAGCGCCGGCCGACAACCGAATCGACGTTCCGCGGCCAGAGCCAGTCGCAAATGCATAACCCGATGCAGCACGAGATCAAGAGGAAGGAGGTCCATTCGCAGGCGCCCCTGAAGAAGCCGGTTCACCAAGAGGGCAATACCTCTCACCAGCATAGACGTGGACAGTCTACCACCTTTGATGAGATCCTAGGTTTGCCGCAACAAAATACGCCAGGAAATGGCGCTCAAGCGCAATCTATGTCGCATTACGACCGGCAGCAAGACATGATGGTTGTTGAGGCACCAATCGACTCGGAATCCGACGGCAGCGATGGGGAGGAAGTGCCAGCCACCCATGAAGGACAGCCCCCGAACCACGAAGGTGGCAGCCCTCACGAGCCTGCAAAGGAGCTACATCGCAGCCCCCCTAAAGAAGCCAATGAAGCGCCAGAAGAGCTCTTGATTGATACCCACCGTGAAGCGGCTGATAGCCCGGAATGCTCCGAATCCATCGATGGTTCCCAGACAGGGTACGCTTATAACCAGCCTGCAGTCCTCGGTGGTGCAGACAGCACGACCGATGTCGCTGGCGCCTCTGATAGAAGTGGACGTGAGAGCCCTGCCTTGGAAGATGACGAAGAGGATGCGGATAACACCCATGATGATGCGCAATGGGGTACTTTGGCTGAGTCCGTTATCAGCGCCTTCCTCGAAGGAGAAGACGGCCAGCCCACAGCGGAACACGGTGCATCAGAAACACGCGGTGCACATGACGAACATGACGAAAAGGTATCGGGCACGTCCTTTGTCTCGTCTGCGAAGGATGATGATGGGAATGGCGTCGACGAGACAGAAGCGCCAGCTATGTCCCCCGAAAGGGAACGAGCATCAATTTCTGCATAGTTCCACTCCCAAGGCAACTCTCCTTGAGCAACAACCTGCTTTAAGAGACGACACATGATGATCCAGTTTTGTTACATATCCTTCACCCCGCTTTTGTACAATATGATAGCGTTTTACCATAGCAATGTTTTCTATTCCTCGTTTCATTTATTTGGTCTTTTGAAGGGCCGGACAAGTATACGAGAGGTGCCAGTCTAGAGGGAGGTCACAGAATAAATAGGTAGAGGTAGCGATACACGCAAATAATAACCTCAAATTTTCAGTGAATCATCATATAAAAGATGGCTGCAGTAATTTAATCGCTATGCAAGTGAATGAACATAAATACAGTATAAAGAGACCCGGCGCCCCATGAAACAACGCCAAAGTACCACACATATCTATCTAATCGTCCCTTGAGCCTCGTTCCTTCCTTTTCCGTGGCGGCGACGAGTCCCTTCGCCTCCGATCGTTGTCGGACGGCGCGTCGTCATCTTCGCCCTTTTCTTTCAGCATCCTGCGCTCTCCACGACCACGGTCATCCTCCTCGTCGTTTTCGTCGTTGTCGCCCCAGTCTCCCAGCCGTTGGCGCTCGGCCCGTTCCCATGCAGCCTTGCCGTCGGCACCCGTGCAGTAGCTGTTGCGCACAAACGAGTGGCAGCACGCGTAACCCCACTGGAAGTTGTTCCACCAGCTGCCCCAGACCGACGAGTGGTTCAGCGGGAACACGTCCTCGGCGTACTTGGACCGGTCGGCGCGCTTCGCCTGGTACTTGTCCTTGACGTGGCCAGACTCGTCGTATTCGATAAAGTGCTCCGAGGATGCCACGGCCGTCGCCAACAGCGCTGCCTTCTTCTTGGCTGCGAGCTGCACTTGGCTGCCGCTGCCTCTGTCTTTGTCATCTAGACCTGGGATATCGTCGGAGGGAGCGACTCCGTACTTTTCCCGCATGAGGTCGTCCATCTCCTTTTGCTTCTTGCGTGCATCCTCCTCGTCCATCTTGCGTCGGTGCGCGGCCGCTGTTGGGTTCGCCTGCATGTGCAGGCTGGCGTCGCCCGTTTGGTCATGCACCTCCCAGGCGTATCGCTCGGCCTTTTCGAATGCCTCAGCGTCGCCCGACGCCTTGGCAAAATTCTCCTCCGCGAACAGCCGTGCCGAATCGTCGAGGAACGCGCCGCCGTCCACAATCTTGCGTCGCTTCGGGTCGTACTTGGCCGAGTCTGTGTCGAGGTTGACTAGGTACCGCGCCGTGTCTTCGCGCATCCGCAGATCGGCCGCGCCGTTCTTCCGCGACACGCCCAGTTCTGTATCTTCGGTGTACCGCGTCCCGTCGTCGCCGGCCTTTTTGGTCAACGCCCCCTCTTCGCCCTCGGCCCCTTCCTTGTCACCACCGGCCGCCTTCTCGACCAACACGCGCCGCGCCTCGTTCATGCGCTCGCGCTGCGCCATCATGCCGGCGTAGTCTCGGGGGTCGAAGCCCAGCCATCGGTCGCGCTTCGCATCCCAGCCCAGGCGCACGTCCTCGACCAGCTCGTCGGCCTGGATGTCCTCGCCCGAGTATTTGGCCAGCCGCGCGCGCGGCCGGTGGAAGCAGTCCCGCTTGGCGTGGCTCATAGAGCCGCAGTTCTCGCACGCACCCTTGCGGTACTTGGTGGCTGCGGGTCCCACCTTCTTGCCGCGCTGGTACCATTTGGTGTCTTGCTCGGCTTTCCGCAGGCGCTGGTGCTCGAGGTAGTCGCGGGAGCCGGTGCGTGTGATGTTGGCCGTGCCCTCGGCGGCGCTGTCGACCGCTGCTGAGGCGCTCTCTTCTTCTTCATTGATAGCGTAAAAGGGCCGCTTCGTGATGAATTGCGGGATGTAGACGTTCTCCTCCTTGCGGGATGGCCCCGTGGCCGAGCGCGAGCCGCCGAGACGGTCGTCGCGCTCGTCGGGCGACTGGCGCCCAAGCATCGACATGGTGGCGGATGTATGTGTCGAATCGCCTCGGAGGAAGGTAAGAAAGTAGAATCGATAGTCGCTGTTAAAGCCTTGTCGTGCCGGATCGCGGACCGGGCGTGGGGCGCAGAGTGTCGTTGAAAGATGTTTGCAGGGAAATGGTCAAAAATTGGAGAGAGGCTGCGAAAGCGTGTCAAGGCAGGCTCGGCAGGCTCCCGGGAACACCAGCAAAAATAGGCTAATCTGGGCCCAGAGCAGCTGGTGCCACCTTATCGGAGCTTATCGCCACCCGTCGCGGTCTTATCTTATCGCCGGGCGGCTCCTCCATTAAAACATTTTTTAGACCTGCTCTGACCGCGACGCATCGCCTATCAAAATTTTGGCTTGCTCTAGAATTGGTCTCTTTTGCTCTTTTCCTCTTCTCCCCCCACCACCTCTTCCCGGCGACCCGGCAGCTTGCAATGTGAACGGCAAGCCAATTCCAAAACCATGTCGCAACGCGCAACCCCCGATAGCCTCGTAGGCTTTACCGAATCCGCGGCGCCGGTCCCACCACCACCGGGCGCGCCGGAAGCCTTCAACCCGCCCAGCACACCCAATGTCGAGAAAGGCGCCGCGGCGCAGCAGCAGCAGGGCCATGGCGTGGCCGTGAAGAATGCAAAGTCGTGGTCACATATAGTGGCAGGAGCGTACGTTCTGGTTTACTTGCTGACTCGATCTCTCTGTCGCTGGTTCTGGTCTAACAAATTTTCTTCTCTATAGAGTCGGTAGTTTGGCCGCCGCCACAGCAACAGCCCCCTTCGATGTCATTCGCACACGCCTCCAATCCGATTTCTACCAACAGCAGCTGCGCGCCTCGCAGGTGGGCCAGCCGACAATACGAAACCCCATCCATGCCGTCTCCAAACACCTCGGCGAGACGATGCAGATCTTTGCCACAGTCAAGCGCGTCGAGGGCTGGCGGGCACTCTTCAAGGGTCTCGGCCCGACGCTCGTCGGTACCATGCCTGCCAAGTCCATCAACTTTTTTACATACGGCAACGGCAAGCGCATCATTGCCGAGCAGGCCCACGTCAGCCAGGATACACCATGGGTGCAGCTGGTGGCTGGTGTCTTTGCGGGTCTGGTGACGTCAACAGCCACCAACCCCATCTGGCTGATCAAGACCCGCATGCAGCTCGACAAGAACAGTGCCGACGCCAGTCGCGGGATTGAGCGCCAGTACAAGAACAGCGTCGACTGCGTGCGCCAGGTGCTGCGCAACGAGGGCATTCGCGGCCTCTACAAGGGCATGACTGCCAGCTACCTGGGTGCCGCCGAGTCTACGCTGCACTGGCTGCTGTACGAGCAGATGAAGCGCGGGCTCGAGCGCCGGAAAGCGCGTATCGTTGCCCAGGGCCGCAAAGAGAACGCCTGGGACCAGTTTGTCGAGTGGATGGGCCCGCTGGGCGGCGCCGGCGCGGCCAAGCTGTTTGCGTCTCTCCTCACCTACCCGCACGAGGTCGTCCGCACGCGGCTGCGGCAGGCGCCCATGGCCGACGGCCAGCGCAAGTACACGGGCCTCGTGCAGTGCTTCATGCGCGTATGGCGCGAGGAGCGCATCCCGGGCCTATACGGCGGCCTGACGCCGCATCTTCTACGGACTGTGCCGGCAGCCGGCATCACGTTTGGCATTTATGAAATCGTGCTCAAAATGCTCAACGCGCCCGAGCCATTATAATGTGGCTTTTTTAACGAGAGAAGATAAGCTAAACAACAAAAGAAGACATGACGGCGACGACATTTGTACAAAAGAACAGCAATGGGCTTCTTTCACACCACTCTAGAGGCCCCTCTCCATTCACCTCTCCCAACTCTTAATGTATAGTTTGCTCGCGTTTTCAGAAGCCTCAAGGCTCCGCCAGCGCATTAGTACATATACACGGGCACACACCTTCCTATTTTTAGTTAATAGACGCGGGCAGGATAGAGTACACGACTGGAGGCACTTTCTAGGGGCTGCATTGCATTGGCGTTTACGGATCTTGGTTTTCTCGGTGAATATTATCACACTCGGGGGTTTATCGGTATATTAGATTCCTCTCAACATTATACGTATATATGATAAAATTCGACCTATTATTTTTCTGTTGTCATTGTTTTTACAGTATATATGTGGTAGGAAATCTTACTACATGACGCTGACAACTTTGATAAATTATACGAATAATGAAAATCAGGAAATGGAACGCTACAACATATATGGTAACGATTCAAGTATGTCAATAAAAGTAGAAAATAAAGAAGAACTAAAATAAAATATTTACAATAATTGCACTTGAGATTATACGCGTGTGCATTTGATATTTACTCGCGCATTGCTTGGGTTTGGGTTGACGTCGTTCTGCCACTCGCCACCGCCAAAACTTAAGAAGCTTTTTGGAGCTCGGGAAGTAACCCCACGCACGTTTTCTTCCCGACATCCGGAACGACAACTACGATTAAGAGCGGCACCATACATTTCGGCCGGCTTTGCAATACTTTAAAAACCTCCATAACCCCTCTACGCCATGCCACCGCCAAACGAAGTCGCACCAAAAGTCCGCATTCGCGGCATGATCCTGACGATCGGCATCGCTGCCATCACCGTCGTGGGCACCATTGTCGGCGCCGGTCTCAAGACGGACATTGAGACAAAGGAGGTAATACTAACAGCGACTCTATCTGGACGTTGTCCCGGGATATGCGGAAACTGACCACGTTCCCTAGAGACGCAAGATGGCCGCAGAGCCGGCCGGCGAAGATAACCTGATTGCCGCCCTGGAGACCCGCCGACGGGGCCTTGTCCAGGCCCGGACATCGTGGGAGAAGAAGGCCGAGGCTCTTCGTGAGCGCATGGAGAACAATGCTCAGCGAAGCATTGGCGGCGGAAGTGCCGGCGGCAGCTCAGCGTCAGGCAAGTGAGCACATGCACTCGCTCCGAGAGAATGACGCACACCGAATATGTACCAGGCAAGGACTTCACAACCGCCGTGCGTACTCCATCCCCGCCGCCTCCGACGACATAATCCTCGTTTCGTGAGCCACTAGAAGAGGCTGCACACATGTTGCCACGTACACTGGTGACTTGTCTTACGGCGACGAGCGACCCAACAAGGATTGGCGGACTCGCGGGAACTGTTCCAGCCGACGCGCGAGGTTTCTTGACGCTGGAAAGCTTGAAATGGCCTGATACATCGGCCACGCCCTACTATTGCCGTTGCGATGCGCTACACGGGTCGAGAGTCTACCCCAAGAGACAAGTCACGGTAAATTCAACAGAGCCACTTGCATGCTGGACGAGTCGGCCGATGGATTTGGTAGAGAAATCAAAGATGGATTGCCTTTGCGACAGCCTGTGGTCTTCCACGACGGGTAGTCAAGACCTATATACTCCATGAACCTCTTTAAACCAGAGACATCAAATACAAAAACGCCGCCCAATGCCATAACTATTATACAAATTGTAAGATAAAAGTGCAGACGATTAGTTTCACGCCTAGTCGCTTTCCTCGCCCTCTTCGGCGCTGCTGACCTCCTCGCCGGCTTCGAGCGCCGCCTGCCTTCGCTTGGCCGCCCGCTGTCGCTTGCGCTCCAGAAGCTTTGTGAGCCGCTTCGCATTGTTGAACACGCCGGTCGTGGCGGCCCCGCAGGCGGCACAGCTCGGGTCGCGCCGGTACCGGTCGAGCGCGCACTTTTCGCAAAAGTAGTGGCCGCAGCGCGTGACGATCGGTTGCTTGTAGCTCTGGCGGCAGATGACGCATGCAAAGGGGATCTCACGCAGGAGTGCCTCGTCCTCGTCCTCGTCCTCGTCGTTGTCGGCGGCAGAAGCGCCGAACTTTTTGCGGTCGGCGCTGGCCACGATGGTGCCGCCGAGGTTCTTCTTGCCCTTTGTGACGGCCTCCCACTCGTTGTCCAGTTGCCAGCCCTGCTTGTAGTCTTCGCGCGCATGCAAGAACTTGCAGCTGTCGCCGAAGCCACAAAAACCCGTCTGCTTGTAGTCTTTGCAGACATCCGGGCTGAAGTCGGTAAATGTGATGGTGCGAATATTGGCCGCGGCCTTGACGGGGCCGACCGATCGGGGTGGTGCCACGCCGCCCATCAAGGCACCTGGTGTCGGTGCTGCCGACGTGGCTGCTGCTGTCTTGGACTTGCTGCTGCCTTTATCATCGAACATGTGGCTCCGTTTTGTGGCCACTTCCGAGTCAGCGAGTAGTGCGTCGCGGTCGGCATAGTGGAATGGTTGCTCCAGCTCGGTTGGTGCTGCGACGCCGCTTCGTGAAGAAGGGCCTTCTGTCGATGCGCTGATCACCCCGGCCCCGTTCTTCTTCCGCCGCTTTGCTTCTCGGATCGCGCCCCGGCCTTCATCTGAAGAGTTGCCCGAATCGCTGTCGCTATCGCTGTTCGCTGGTGGTGGAGTCGGCGATCGTTTGCGCATGTTTGCCTTGCCCTTGCCCCTGCCGCGTGCCTTGAACAGCACGGGCGCAATGGGCACGACGGCTGCAGCGCTGGTGCCGCCGTCTGCTGCTGGTTCTGACATTTTTTTTGGTGATTTGTTTTGTAAAAGTTGTGCCAGAACGAGTCAGCTGGAGATATGATAGCTAGGTAGCTTTATGCAAGTTCCTCAATTTTTGATGTCGAGATCTGGTGGTAGAAAGTCGCAGCCACAGATGGAAACTTTTCGCCACACTGCTCGGTCTGGTTACGTGAGCCGAGTTGGAAATGCGGTCTGCACGGGGTCGCACTTGCCACCCGCCGCTGCTTTTGGTGGCCGCGGTTCCTGGCCGCTTGTTTGGTGCTAGTGTAATGCTCTAAGAAAGGAGAACTGTGATTGGCTGAGACATTGGGTCTTGTGCAGGGGCGGCCAAATTGTCAACATTATGCACTGCAAGCGTGCGACGCGTTCTGAGTGGATTAGTTCTGGATGCCCGTTTGTTATGACTATTGCGAGAATCGCGTTCCGTCAAGAGAGGGGAAAGAAAGTCAACATATGACTTTCGCGTAAATTTTCGACTTTTTGCATAGCATGATATATTCTCTTCCTGAGGTCATTGTATTGTTGCTCAAAACACCAAGTCACTCTTCGTAAGGCAACTGCTCGATATAGATTTATGAAGGCAGGCACAAAGCACTGTTGTAAATTGTTGGGAGGGAAGGCGCATGGCCCGGCATCGTAGGAGGACATGGGCCTCTCCGGCCTGGTCTCGTCCTCCAGCATTCTTACGGCGTACGTGCGGCCGCTCCGTATTACTTGAGCAATGTGACCCATACCCATCTGTGTGGACACCCTTGCTAGAATTGTGTTTTGTTTGCATCTCATCTCTCATCCCAGAAGACCATCCGAAGAGAAGCGCCCTGGTCCCTCGTTCCTTCCCTGGTCCCTGGCGAAAAGTGGCCATGCTCCGGTAGCGCAGTAACTCTTTTGGTGGTACATTGTGTGATGGCATGTTATGGCGGGACATTGCACTCTTGCTGTTGTACCTTCGCGCCTGCCTATCTCGCTGTCAACAAGAAAACTCGTAGCTTCCGTCGACGAGGACAGGATTTTTCGCACATTCCTCACCCCTTTCTCTTCGCATCTCCTTTTTTCTTTTCTTTTCTTTTCTCTCTTTATTTCCTTTGTGTTGTGTGATCTGTTTTCGCCTCCATTCCTTTTGTCTCTGTCTGTTCTGACTCTCCTCCGCCTCGGTTCTATCTTGTTTCGGTGTTTCCTTCAGCTGGCGGGGCAGCGACAATCCCGATAGCCCAGTACAAGTGTGGTTCGGAAACGCGATCGGCAAAGAGCAGCAATTCACGCGAAACTTCACAAACCACACGGGCGAGAGCAGAGGAAATGCGCAAACCGACGTCGGCGTGTCCTCCTCTTCTGTAGCGTCCCGGCCCGGTGTCTTTCGTTTCTCGTCCTCTCGCTTGTCGACGCTACCGCAAAACACCGCTCTCAGGCCGCCTGTCATCCGTCAACGCGTCGCTGTTTCCGCTGCCCAACTGCTCAAAGCCTCGTTTCTCCCGTTGTTTCTCTCCTCTGTCTGGAGCCACACGGGGCCCAGCGGGCGAATCAGACCGGACCTTGTCCCAGACAAGCCAATTCCAGATCAGCCTTAACCTTGCTTGGTCGCGTATTTTTTTGCTTGTGCTTTTGGGGCGTCCCCTCTCTTATTTTGTGTGCAATTCGCCAAATTCTGTCCGGGCCCTTGCTGTTTTCTTTCTTATCCCTTGCTTGCCTTTTCCTTTCTTTTATTCTTTCCTTTTCTGTTCCTCTTCTCGCTTCTTCTTTTGTCAGAGTGTCTCGTCAAAACCTGACTTGGCTGCAGACAACGACGCAGCAGGGAAAGGAGGGCATTCGGGCGACCTGAAAGGAATTTATCCATTATTTCTTTATTTTTTTTCTTAATCTGCCCCCACCGCGTTCTTTGCCTTTTCCATTTCCCCTTTCCTCTCCTTAATTCTGCCGCTGCTCTTTGGTGTCTCGGATTGGACAAAGGCCACCACCCCCAACGCCCAACGCAGCTTTCGCGCTCCCTTGCTTGACAAGAGCGGTCTTTGTACGCACACATTCGCGTCGGATTTGCCAGCTTAATTCGACCACCGACCCAACACACGCATTCAACGCACGCACGATTGCAGCCAACGTTCGGTCTTTTCCATTTAACTTTGCCTTATTTCGTTTCTTGTGGGCAGCTTCTTTGTTATATTTTCCCTCATCTTACCACCACCGTCTCACTTTCGGTGGTGAGACGCGAACGTGGTCTGTTCCAACCTCAACCTCCGGACAGATCGTCGCGACCAGAAGACGATAGCAACAACAACAACAACCGAAAGAGCACGCTCGCGTGCTAGACGAAGACGTCCACCGTTTACCGACCACTGGCAGTTTTTTTGCCCTGTTGACACACTCGACACGTGCCACCGACGAGGAGGCTCGACGGAGCCGGCAGAAGCAAGATGGCTTCGCAACCGGATGGCAGCCCGGTGACGCCTACGCCGCGTCACCGGCTGACTGGAGTTGAGCGGCCCTTTGCTCTTCACCCGCCCGCGATGTCCCTCGGCGCTGGCTCGAGCCACCACTACCGATTTTCCGACTTCGATGAGGGAACGTTCTCCGAGCAGGCTGATGTTTCGGCCGACCAAGCTAAACGCGCACTACGCGCCCACCTCGCCGAGACAGAACGCCGCATGGCCGAGGCTGGCCGCCTGGGTACCGCTCTAGTCCAGCAACAGAAGGACCTCACAGACAGACTCCGCGAGGTCGAGGAGCTGCAGTCGGAGTCCGACCTGTCCCCGGAGCTTAAGAAGAAGCTGGCCGAGCTGGAGAAGGAGTATGATGATGTTGCAAGGGAAACTGCTCGTGCATTTTTACCGAAGCAGCGTATCCCCAGCAATGAGTCTACTGGCTCACCCGAAGGAAAAGGAGGACGGGTAAGTTGCTTCTGGCTGTCTCTTTCATGGTGTGATCGTGCTCCCTTGTCTTGTGCAACAACTAACAGCCGAACTGTAGAGATCGTTGAGCCCTGTCAAATACGAAAGCCACGCGTCTGGTTCTCCAAGCAAACTCACTGTCTCTACCCGCAAGCAACGCAACCAAGCTACGAACCGTGTCCACGATATCGAATTCGCTGCCGAAATTAGCACATCCCTTATTTCCCAAGTCCGCGGCCTGCAAGCTCTTCTGGCGGAACGCGAGGAGGAGCTGCGTGATACGAAGCAGGATCATGCCCGACTTGAAGATGAGGGAGAAAATCTTCGTGACCGGATCAAGGAGTTGGACGAGAGCGAGCATCGCTACAAAGAGGAGAACTGGAATCTTGAGACGCGCATCCATGAGTTCGAAGCCGCCCAGCGCGATGCTGCCGACAACGAGAAAAAAGTTGGCCAGCAGCTTGCCACACTCCTGGCCGACAAGACTAAAGCACAGCGTGAACTCGATGAGCTTAAGGCCTCACATTCGCGCCTGGTGGATGACCACACTGCCTCGGTGAAACTCCATGACATCGAGCTTGGTACGGCCAAGCGCAACATGGCCATGGCAGACAGCGAGAAGGGCACACTCCAGCGCCGGATCGACGAGCTGGCCGGCCAGAACCAGGAGCTTGCGAGAGCCGTGTCGATGCAGCACCGTGCTCGTGCTGTCGAGAGCGATGCCATCCCTGCTACCAGCGATGACGATTTCGACACTGCCGCCGACAACATCACACCCGAGCACTCGCCCCCGGCATCTCCCGTCAAGGGCACCCCACGGCACTCCGTTCTTGAGTCCGAGACGCTCAAGACGTCCCTGCTCCACGCCCAGCGCACTCTGCAGAGCCTGCGTACAAACCTTCACCGCGAGAAGACGGAGAAGCTGGAACTGCGCCGCATGCTTCAAGACACCCGCGACGAGCTCGAGCGTTCCCGTTCTGACCCTAACGGACCTGGCTCTGGAGCCTCCAAGAAGAACCGCAAGGACCCCCGTGACATTCACAACAAGCTGCGCTCCAGCCAGCTTGGTGGCGCCCGCTCCAGCCGGACTGATCTTTACATGCTGGCGTCCAACGACCCGGATTGGGAAGAAGTCCAAGGCGACGCGTCACCATCTGCTGCAAAGACACGTGCTGGACCTACCGATGCCAGCGACCAGTTTGACACCGCTAACGAGGCTCAGCTCAGTGACACATCATTTGCCACTGCCAACGATGGTGCGGATACGGCTGAAGACTTCCACACGGGTGCTGAGGCTCTTTCGAGCGGCGAGGACACGATGACCGAAACTGAGCAAGACTCGAGTCGGCGTCGCACACTCATTGCAAAGAGTGGCCCATCGACAGCCGCCACCGCGACGGATGCTTCCGTGGAGCTCGACAACGACCCTGCCAACCAAAGCACTGCCTCGACGTCCGATGACGACGATTTTGACTCGCCACGGACGCCTACGGCCTCGCTGTCTGTAGCAAATGGTGTCTCCCGCATGCGCCTTCGTGTCAGCCGTAGTTCACTTGCATCTCGTCGCCTGCGTCACATGAGCAGCGTCGAAGAGGCAGGCAGCAGCCCGGGTGGCATGCAAGGAAGCCCATTCAGTGCCGCTGGTTCTCCGGCTGCTATGGCCCTTACGCCCGGTTCTGCTAACAGCACTCCCCGGGCAGGGGGCCCTCAGCAGAGCCTCTTTGCTGAATTGGGTGAACTGGGTGAGGACAGCGACGAAGAAATCGCGAGTGACGGCACTCCGAGCCGCATCCGCAGCCCCAGAATCATTATCCCGTCTGGCTTTGGCGGATCTGCTAGATCTACTAGCAGCAACAACTCGATCGCCCATTCACCCCTGACACAGATTGGTCACTCGCCCAAGATTGTCATGGTTGATCGGTCTACTCTCACCGATGCGGTGACTATTCTGCCCTGGTCCAAGGCCGACGACATGCAGGCGCAGGCTGGCCTTGGTGCTGATCTTGCGAAAGACTCTCGGCCATCTTCTTTCATGTCTGACGACGCAGTCGACATGGATGCGAAGCTCAAGGAGTTCCCCTCACCGCCGACGTCTCCTCCTGGACGTGGTACCCTTTTGACGCCGGTTGTGCTGTCGCTACCAAGCGCGGAGGTGACGACGCGCAGTGTGGAGGCTGGACCAGATTCACCAGAGCCCGCTGTGGAGTTCACTGTTTCTGACGTGTTCTCGGTGCCCATCGAGCCTGTCGCAACACCGATTGTGGCTGTGGACTTCACTGTCTCCGACATCGTCTCCATGCCCATTGAGCCTATTGTGTTACCTGCTGTGAACTTTACTGTCTCTGACGTTGCTCTACTGTCAATTGAGCCTGTTGCAGAGCCTGAATCTCCCAAGCCCTCTCCGATTATTTTGGGTCTGTCGTCGATGTTGGCGGAGCATGTCACGCCAAAGATGCCGCCAACGCCGGAGCCGGAGCCGGTTCCTGTTTTCGCAACATCTCTGTTGCATGCTGTTGATATCACACCGATCGAGCTGCCTCCGCCGGTGATCCCCGTACCTGTGCCGGTGGTGCTGCCAAGGGAGGAGCCGCCAACATTCACTCTCTCAGCCATTGAGAAGCAGGATGTGCAGCCTGTGGCAGAGCCGGAGTCTGTCGTGTTGCCCCTCGATCCTCTTTCAATTTCCGGATTCCATGCCCAGCATGTTGTCCCTGTCTCCGAGCCAGAGCCCGTGGTACCGCCCATCGAGCCCTTCTCATTCTCTACCCTCCAAACTCAGCATGTGGAGCCGGTGCCAGAGCCGGAAGTGCCACTGCCTCCCCTCCCACAGTTCTCTTTTTCGAACATCCAGGGTCAGCACGTGGAGCCCATTGCGACGCCCGAGAAGCCCATTCCGAAGATGGTTGTTTCTAACGTGCTCTCACATCACATCCTACCTATTGTCGTAGAGGAGCCAGAGAAGGAGGTGGTCCCTGTTCATGTCGGCGTGTCCACTGCAACCCAGACGGACGAGTGGAAGCCTGAGGCGCCGCTCGCGTCGGCTGGTGTGTTTGGTGCTGGGGCTGCTTTACTTGGTGCCGCAGCGGCAACGGCTGCCCTCGACGATGATAGTGTGCCCCGGAGCCCGAAGCGCAATGGATTCATTATCCCGAGAGATTTTGACCCCATCCTTGCACAGGACGAGAACGCCCGGCTGAGTGACCGCCCTACAACTCCCAACAAAGGCAGCATGAACTCGCTCCTCGGCTGGCCCAAGGCCAAGGGCCCCTCCACGCCTGTCATTGCCGAAGATGATACACGGCAGTCACCAAGCGCCAGTCCGCTACCCGAGACTCCTGAGTCGCAGCGGCCATTCAAGGAGCTCTCTGTCAACGCCAACGCTCCCAGGAACGCCGCCTATAGCCAGGCACAAGAGGCGGCCGATGACCAAAATTTCATGCCGTCTCCTTCTTCGCCCCAGTCCGTTATTCGCGACGAAGCTTTTGAAACCACTCCCCGTGTCATTGGCCGCGGCTTCAAGGCCATCCCTCCTCCGGAGCACACCCGCACTGCGTCCCAGGATAGCAACAGTGGCTCCGTGCAGAGAGGCATGCATTCTGATGCGATCCGGAATGAGATCGCCGCAGCTGCCCTGGCAAGCTCCCGTCGCCCTGGCTCCGCGTCCAGCAACCGGCGGACATCCAATGACTTTGCCTTACCGCCACTGCCAGCTAATCACAGAGAGGTCATTGAGGCTGCCCGCACTGGATCTGCTGGATCCATGGCTGGTGAGGTGCCTGCTTCAGCTATGATGGGCGCTGGTCCTTCAAGCTGGCGCGTTCGTACCCCTACCGGCTCCGCACGGGATCCCGCTTTCGCTATCCAGGGCGCAACGCCTACGCCTAGAGCAAACAGCCGCACCGCTGTCATTGGTGACATGCGCCCCCCATCTCGTCCGGCATCTCGCACGAACGCAAGCCAAGCTGGCGCTTCTATGGGCGCGGGCATGCCTGGTACGATCAGCCGACAGACGTCCATGTCGTCTTTTGTTTCGGAAGTTGATGCTCGTTTCAACATTCACGATGGCACCGATGTCTTCGGGACTGGACACAGCCACACCGACCCGCGTATGATCCAGGCTATTACCCAAACAATGATTGGCGAATATCTCTGGAAGTACACGCGCAAGACTGGTCGCTCAGGCCTCTCCGAGAACCGTCATCGCAGGTACTTCTGGATCCACCCGTACACACGGATGTTGTCTTGGAGCGACCACGGCCCGACCCCGGGCAGCCGTTCCGAGCAACGGGCCAAGAGCATTCCCATTGAGGGTGTTCGTGTCGTGACCGATGACAACCCCATGCCGCCTGGCCTGCACCGGAAGAGTCTTATCGTCATTTCTCCCGGCCGGACGGTCAAGTTCACTTGCCCGACGGGTCATCGCCATGAGATTTGGTTCAACGCATTGTCGTACCTGCTTCTTCGCAACGACGAGGTGCCAAACGATGGAATGACTGCCAACGGAGAGCCCATCACGCGCGAGGATGTGGATGAATTCAACCCATCCTTTGGACAACGCCCGTCGGCTGCCCCTCAGGCACGCCGTCGGCCGCCCGTTTCACTTTCGTCGTACAACTCGCGCACGACGCGAAACGAGTCGCCGGCGTTTGACATGTCAATGAGCATCCCGACGCTGACACCGACCCCTAACAAGAAAGCGTCCGCTGCAGCAGGGTCCGTCATGACACCGTCGACGTCGGTGGCTGGCCTTACATCCCGTAGCCGCCTTAGTCGCATCGGCGGCTACTGGCGGTCCAGCCAGTCGCTGTCGGCGCAATTCAACAGCTTTCGTGGCCGCAGCAGCACCCCCCTCGGCCACAGACACACAAACAGTGGTGCCCAAGGTAGCAGCATTTACGAGGCCAGTGCAGTGAACGACAGCGCCGAGGAGCTGCGTGCAATGTACGAGGCACAGGACCGGGCATCCGACCGCCTAGAGAATGTCCGGGCCTGCTGTGACGGTAAGCTTTTCCCTTGTGCTGTTTCTATCCTGTTTGAATCACAGCTAACTTTGTATAGGTAAACACGATGTCGGTATGCTGCATCATAGCTCGCGCCGGCACCGTCACTCTAATGGTCCATCATCGGTCATGTCAACGCCAACGCATAGCACCAGACACCGGTCTTAGACCACCCGGCTTCCCTTGCCACTTCACCCACTTCCTAACTCCTTTCTTTCCTAATTGGCTTTTTATCCTTCACTGTCTTCTTGTCACTCATTCAAAAGGCTTTCTGCCAACTTCTCTACAGTTTTGTTTTCTCCACCAACTTTTCAATTTGTCATGTTGATGAAGCATTTCGCGTTTTCTTGTGGTGTCTTTACGATTTTATGCCTCTCTCTCTCCCTCTTTTTCCAAGCTTTCCTTTTCTCTTTTCTATATACTCCTTTTCAATTATCTCTTTCTGAACCCAGCTTCTGTCAATCTCTACATTCCCGCCTTTGCTGTTTCCGACAGCTGGACCATTTCCCTTTCCTTTTCTCTCTCTTCGTTTTCTTCTGTCATATTTCTGTTTTTGTGCTTTCTAAAAAGCCCATGTCGTTCGGCGCGACGCAAAGCCTACACTGGCAGCCGTTTCTTTTGAATAGTCAAGTTTGTTGTGGCTTGTTCCCTTACGGATCGTGTTTATTATATTGCATGCTTCCTTTCTGTTCCTCCGCTTAATTACTGGGTAGTCGTGAACAAAGGTCATGCCTTAGCTTTCTGAGTCGGGTTGGGGAGCAAACGTGTCACTATGGGTTTTGCTGCTCACAAGAAAAGAACAGAAAAATGGGAACGGCGATGGGGTCTATTTGGTATCATCTTCTAGCAGCCAGTTCTACAAAGCGTACAGGTATCACTTTTCGTGTTGTCTCTTTTTAACGACCTGATGATATCCTACCTATAAACTAAATTGGACAAAAAATTGCTTTGATCTTGCTGTAGTGTGCCAGTTGTGACATGTTAGAGAAGCATTGAAGTAGTTACAACAATCGTGCGGAATACGCGGACTTGACACAGCCCTGAGAGATTGAAATTTTTGTTTTGAATTTTGTTCTTTTTTTCTGTTTTCCCGCCCACGCCCAGAGTTTCAAAAATAAAGAGAATGCAATTGTCCCTGAGTCCGTGTGATTTATAAACGCAATGGAAAACAGGACAACACACATTGTTGTTTGTTGTTTTTTGTTATAACAAAAAAAAGGTAGAAAACACCCAGAAAACATCCCACGCCCGGCTTTTTTTATTGCCTTTCCGTTGCTGGTCGTCCTCTGCCCTTGTCGTGCATCTCCTCCGCCCGTGACCCCCCATGCCCCATTCCTTCCTCCCGCTTCGTACCCGCAACGCTTAGATGGCAGTGTCGTACGGAATGGGGGTGACCGTCTCCGGGGCGTTGTCGTCGAGGGAGATTGTGCGGGCTGCCCGTGGCTGGACGGGCTGGCGCTTCAGCTGGACGGGGGTGCCCTCGGCCTTGGCCTTCTGCTTCAGGACGGCGTTGGTCTTGACGCGGCGCAGGAAGTCCTCGCGGGACCGCGACGGCGAGACGTGCTCGATGCGGATGTTCAGGCGCTTCTCGATGTACCGGTGCTTGACCTTCTTGTAGATGATGACACCGACGGCGTTCTTGGCGACGTTGTAGATGACGCCGGTCTTGCCGTGGTAGACCTTGTGAGGCATACTGTCAAGAGCATGTCAGTGTCCTGTCCCCTTTTTTATTGAACCTTCCAAGAGTCCGCAGTCCTTCAGATCGATCGCCCCTCCTTCTGTCGCTGTCCATCCAGATCTTGCATCTGATATGCCCCTCGGGCCTCTATCGAATCTATGGCGTTCGGGGATCGGCGATCTCTTTGCGGGACTGGGACTGAAGATTTTTCCATCGGGAGGGATTGCTTTGCTTACCCCTTCTGCACGGCACCGTTCGTCTTCAGGTCAACGATGTCGCCGACCCTGTTAAATCACAATGTCAGCATTTTTGTTCCATCTCGGCGGACGTGTTGCCCGTCTGGCTTTGTCGCCTCTTTCGAATCCATCGCTCGTTCTTCGATTCATTCGACTGGGACCGGTACTGACTTGTATTGCCGAAGGTACGTAGACATGCGGATCATGCCCTTCTCGCGGAAGTTCCGCGAGAACGCATAACGCGTACCGGAACGCAGACCAGCGCTCTTACCCATGGCGACGGTGGGTTATGTTGTTTTGGGAGAGAAGGTAGGGTGTTGTTGTCGGAGGTGAAGATGGAAAAAGAATCAAGGATTCAATTTCCCAATCGGATGCTGGCGAGGAAGAGGTGGTGGTGATGGTCGCAAGAAGTGAGGTTGTGGCCGTAGACGGTAAAAGCCCCCGCGAAAATGTTTGGCGTGCAAAACTTTTAGGACTGGTGCCCCAAGCGAGAAAAATTTGGCTGCAAGGGCAAAAAATTATCGTGTTTGTGTGGGAAAGTGGGTTTCTGATCATGTGACTGTACAATCGCTGCAAAAATGGTTCAGCTTAGTCATTTTCTGGCAGTCTGCGTTACATAATTCAACCCCACCATGCAGTCGTTGACCAATAGCGTGTCTGCGCACAAAACCTATTTTTTTCCTCCGTCGTTAGGGTAAAAATTGTCCCTTACCTTTGCGGATTTTCTTTGAGACTAACTGTACTTTTTTTTCTTGCTTCTGTTTCCTGTCTCTCGACAATCCATCCACATCACCAAACCCGACGACAACCCAACAACAAAGTCGAGATCTTTGTTCAAGATGGCTCCTCTGTCGTACTCCAAGACCGCCAAGGTCCCCCGTCGCCCCTTCGAGGCCGCTCGCCTGTTCGTCAACTCCCATTTTGTCCTCACCGGCCACTGAGCAAGAGCGTGTTCTCTTGTTCAAGTCGTTGTGAGCATCCAGCTAATGGGGGTATTTTCTTTTCTGCAGTGACTCTGAGCTCAAGCTCGTTGGCGAGTATGGTCTGCGCAACAAGCGCGAGGTGTGGCGTGTGCTGCTCACCCTCTCCAAGATTCGTCGTGCTGCCCGGTAAGCCCCCCCCTCTTTGCGTCCTTTTTGCATTTCGGTGCATGTCTTTGCAAAAAATTGTCTTCATCTTCGTTGGTGCCCTTCGTGGTACCAACAAGTATTCGCTGATGGCCAGCTTGCTAACCGATTGCCTCGCGTTTTCCACGACAACAGTCAGCTCCTGACGCTCGACGAGAAGGACCCCAAGCGCCTCTTCGAGGGTAACGCTCTGATTCGCCGTCTGGTGCGTGTCGGTGTGCTCGACGACTCGCGCATGAAGCTCGATTACGTGCTGGCCCTGAAGGTCGAGGACTTCCTGGAGCGCCGCCTGCAGACGCTCGTCTACAAGCTGGGCCTCGCCAAGTCCATCCACCACGCCCGTGTCCTGATCCGTCAGCGCCACATCCGCGTCGGCAAGCAGGTCGTCAACGTCCCCTCGTTCATCGTCCGTCTCGACTCGCAGAAGCACATTGACTTCTCCCTGAAGTCGCCCTTTGGCGGCGGACGTCCCGGCCGTGTCCGGAGAAAGAAGGCCAAGGCCGCCGAGAAGGGCGACGGCGAGGAGGAGGAGGATGAGGAGTAAATGCATCGTTTCTAACTACTGTACCGGAGCTAAAATGGGGGCGGTGGACGCCAACAACTGGTCGTGGAAGAGGAGCGGATGGGACGGAACGGACGGGCGTTACTTGCCGACGGGCGTTTCGCTTGTCCTGATGCAGATTCTGCTGCTGTTATCAGGCCTGTCCTGGCTATGTGTCTTTGGCGCATCGGATCTATAAAATATTCGGAATATGCAAAATTCAAAAACAGCGGAAAACCACACAGGTCCATTCTCTCACTGCGGGGTGTCGTGCATGTGCTGATGTCTTCGATATGTTGTATACTGTACTCGTATGTGTATGTGCTCGTCCGTATCACGACAAGGCTACGGCAGACGAGCGCTAACGTAAGATACGTTGTAAGATAACTACGGGGCAGAAGCAACGAAGAACATTCAGGAGGCAGCCCGCGTTGGCTCGCCCGCCCGCCGCTGCGTCATGTGTTGGCCTTGGCTTGCAGGTCCATTGATCCTTTCTGTCCATTCGGGCCCTTTTGATCGCTTTGGTGTTGGCGGCTCTTACGTATGCTCTGTGGAGTGTGGCAGACACAAACAGAGCGGCGAGATGTCTTAATAAGTGATGTTCTGGGCATGGGATGCCAAGCTGCTGCCGCAAGATGTCGGGGACGACCGATTGTAGCGGGAAACACAGAGCGCAGAGCCTTCTGCTTGCGTGGTATTTTGTGGCTGTGCTGGCTGCTAGTCGCCCGGCGCACCGGCACGTGTTTTGCAGTCGTCAGCTATCTTCCGCCGTATTATTACACTACGACACCGGTGCGCGGCGCAACTTGGGACGGGGTCTCCAGTAGCCAGGCCCAAAACAGCAGGAACAAGGGACTCAACGGCAGGGGACTGCGACCGCAAAGCTTGCCTTATTTACGTCGTACTCGCAATGTCCCACGTCTTTTACGACATGTATTTCTGTGATTTGGTTTGTTTTTAAAAACAAGATTAAGCTTCCGAACTGGTCCTACAACATACTTCTGCTCCCCCATCCCAGATACAGTGAGCCGTCCCCTCCCTCTTTCCGATCTTCCCTGGCCCGTCATCCGAGCTTTCCTTCCAACCATCTCGTCTTCGCAAATTGTTCCCGGAAGGAGTGAGCAAGCAACAGACGGCGCAGCGCAAGGCAGGCGGCTAATTGCACCTCTTCTCTCAGGCCCTGGTCGCACCTGCCGATCAACAAAAAGCGACTGCGTGAGAGCATCTCGACGAGCTGGCTTGGTCGTTCCTTCTTGGTTATCAGAACAGGGCCAATACGCCGTATTGACGTCTTTACCGCTTCATTTGTTTCTTCCATTTGTTTCCCTTCAAATTTCTTTTCTTCTCCTCCCTCCTCTGTGCGTGCCTTAGCCCCAACATCTGGTGGCAGCTTACAACTGTCCATCGCTCCATACCACCATCCAGCGGCCCCCGCCTGCCCACACTGTATGCCGCCTCTACCCCTAGGCCCTATTGCTGCCTAGCGGCCGTTGCCCCTGTTCAACACTCTAACGCCGCCATCGTCTGGCCCTACAACGAAGCACCTCGCCGTTTCGCGTCTCTGTACGAAGTATTATTATTTCTATTTTCCCAGATATCCCACGGCGCGCGTAGCCTCAACTCCAGGCCGCTGTCCCATTCCCTTCCCCCCATTCCTTTTCGAGCGCAAGGCAGCCGCCCGTTGATCGATCTGCAGGCAGGAAAAGAAGTCCAGCACCAAGCTTTCTCGTTCTGTGCGTTTCCTCCGGACGCCACCGATCTGATCTTTCTTCCTCACCCCCCGACCATAAATACGACACTGGTTCTTGCGACTGGATCGGCAGACTTGGCGACCGCCGAAACGACGGTTGCGACACTCCTCGACAGAACAGACAGGGCACACGACTAGGACTTGCCAGTCTGTACACAGCAACCAGCCAAGATGAAGGGCTTCCGCCAGAAGCTCATCCGCAACAAGCGGTCGACATGTGAGCTAATGACTGTGTCTTTTGTCTTCGGAGAGTTTCTCGAGATGGCGCTGGTGGATTGTTAACACGAATATAGTTGACGCCGATAGCGTAACGCCGCAGCGGACCGACTCGATTGCCGCTACGACCGGCTCGGGGAATGGCGCGGGAAGCATCATCGGCGACAATGTCGACAACGAGACGCCCGAGGCGGCGGCGCAACGGCTTGTGGTAGGTGGAAAGCGGACATGACTGTCGCCTTGCTTGCAGGGCGGCATTGGCCGGGAAGACGGCGAAGGCGATCAATGGCTAACCTTGGTGTATAGCGGACATTTTGTATGAGCGAAGTCGACGAGGCTGTAAGTTGCGAATGCGCCCACCCTTCCTTTCCCCTTTGTCTATATGCGCGCCCGCTGACCATTCTCCTTACCAGGGCGCGGAAGTTGCCCTCCTCCCTAGCATTGTCGAAGCCGCCGAGTCCTCACCCCAGGCCGCGACCGAGTGCGCGCGCTACATCCGCAAGTTCTTGTACCGCGACTACTGGTCAAGACCCAACTTTGTCTATAACGCCATCATGCTCATGCGCATCCTCGTCGAGAACCCGGGCATGACCTTTACGCGGAACATGGACAAGAAGTTTGTCGACACTGTGCGCGACCTGCTGCGCGGCTGCCAGCACGCGCATATTGTGCACTTTTTGATCGAGACGCTTCAAGACTTTGAGAGCAAGGGCGCAGTCGACGAGGGCATTGGCCGCTTGGTGGAGATGTGGCAGAAGGAGAAGGCGAAGAGCAAGTCGGCGTACTCGGTAAGTCTTCAACGTCCGGAAGCTGAAGCACCCGTGTTCGATTTCTAACCCGTAATCAGAACCAGCCTCAGCAACAAGCCCAGGGTGGCCGCGGTGGTCTCTGGCAGCGCCCACAGCCCCAGATGTGGCCACAACAACAGGGCCAGGGCTACGCCGGCCAAGGCAACTACAATGGACAGGGCGGCTTCGTCAACCAGGGCGACTTCGTCGGGCCCGGATACGGCCACAGGAACTCCAGCCGTGGGCCGTACGAGCGTGGCCACAGCAGTGCTGCCACCCTTCCCAAGCCGCGCGAGCTGAGAAAGCGCCTGGACGAAGCGAGGACGACGGCCGGCGTCCTGGCCGACGTTGTTAACACGACGACACCGGCCGTTCTGCTCAAGCACGACCTGGCGGACGACCTGTCGGCGCGCTGCCGCCGTGCCACGAACCAGGTTCTCGAATACATGAACACTCGTGACCCGACCCCAGACAACTACGAGATGGCGGCGCTGCTAGCCACGCACGAGGTCCTCGAGCAGACGCTGCACCACTACCACCGCGCGGTCCTCGAGGCCCGCAAGAGTCTTGGTGTGGGCGAGTCGCGTCGGACCTCCGACGGCAATGTGGCTGCCGAGATGACGCCTGCCGGCAAGGGCAAGGCCAATGCGCCTCTGTCGCCGGTGACGGCTGGTCCCAGTGGAACAAACGGCGGCGGTAGCGACAGCAACGGTTACAGCAACGTCCCAGAGAGCCCAAGGAGCGGCGACGAGGCCTTTGACCGCAACGAAGACGACGACATGATTGCGGCTGCCATCGCCGCAAGCACAGCACCCGGGGCCAACGCCCGCGGCGGACATGGAGGCTACCAGCAGGGCGAAGGTTCGTCCGCTGCTGGTGGACCGGCGAACGAGGTGGAAAACCCGTTCGCAGACAACCTTCCCGAGTCTTCGCGGTCGTCATCGCGCGTGCGCCCTGTCTACGGTGGCAGTGGAGGTGGAGGAAGTAGCAGCGCGGCAGCTGGTGGGTCGTCCTCTGCCGCAGGTGCTGCTGGTGGCAGTGGCAGCGGAGGCGTCGCCTACGTGGATAGTGATAACGAAAGCGACGAGGAGTATCTGCGCATCCGGAGACGCAACAAGGCAATTGCCGACGTCGGAAGCTCGTCCTCGTCGGCAACCGCAGGTGGATCAAGAGGGCCAAGAGCATCAGAAGCAGCGGGTGGCTCGTCCTCCGCTGCTGCCGGTGCATCGTCGTCCTCGTCTGCGGCCCCGCCAGTCCCGCCAGCCTCCTCGAAGCCTGGCCCGGCGTCACCCCGCATCAGTGCTCCAGGGTCGCCGACTGGATTTGATGCCGGTATTGGTGGCAGCTCGTCCTCGGCTGGCCCGGCTGTCGATTCCGAGGCAGGCGGAAGCGGTGGTCCCGTTTTCCGCTACTAAGCAGGCCAGTACGAGATCTCGTGTTACACATGGATAGCCTGCTCAGTTGTCTAGATCGGACGCGTCACACCTCGATCTGCTTTTGGCCTACTACCCTGGTCCTGGTTCGGACCCTTGGCCTTGGACAATGACAAGGTGCGGCCGACCACACCGTGCTGCGGCAATCTATTTTCCATCTTGGCTATTTACATTGATATTTTTGAGCGGAGAGCTTGGCTACTGTTCTGGAGTCATGTTGTCGTCGTTCCGTTGAATCCCCCCTTTCGCGTACCCTACCATCCGCCTCCATTTCCTAAACGTCCCAGATCTACCTACACTGGCCTCCTTTTCTGTCTGTTTTTGCCATAAACTCTTGATGAACGCATTGCGCTCCTGCCGCAACGTTAGTTTTTCCGCCGTTGCCGGAGCTTTTGTGCTGTCTTTTCTTTTCACAGCATGCCTCGCCGATTTGCTTTTTCACAGCCGTCGGAACGCACACATCTCATAGCTTTACTTTTATTTGCCTTCTTTCTTCTCGTTTCTTCCCACAACAGCGAACAATACAGCAGATACCCAGTCGTCGTATACTCTCAATGTGCTCTAGTATTACCAATGTTATGAACTCTAGGATTTATGTGCTCTCCTCTCCCGGAGAAAGGCTGCTCTTCAGGGCGCCATGTTTCTATTGTCGCTGCAGCCTTTCGTGCTTCTGCGTGGCAATAAACGCCTTTATTGAACATTTTGTATTGGTATTTATCTCAGTCATCTTATTGGAAACTACCCCGTTTGAGTTCTCTGCCGTTCTTTTCATTACTACTTGCGAGGATATTTTCTTGCACTCGAACCTCTTCAATTCCGATTCTGCTAAGCACCTTGCTTCTCCCATACCAATTGCCACCAACAAAACGACAGCTTGGCAGTTTTGCCAACCCTCCCTTGTCTTCAGCTCTCCTGGTCACAAGCCGACTCTGAGTAAAAAGCAAGACAGTTCTTGAGACACAACAGAAAAGGCATCTCCAAGCCCGCCTGCCTCCCACCTTTCCCACCGCCTTTCCCACGACCCAATGGGTAGCACAACCCGACAGTCTGCAGCCTGCACGCTGCAGGGCGACGATCCCTCCCTTGGTTGAAGAGGGCGACGCACACGGTAGCCTTCCCCCTCAGTTCCGTCTCACTGGTTTTTTCTAGTACTTTTGGCGTGGACTTTTGCCCTACGTTGGCGCCTGTTTGAGGACATGCACGGTTTATGATTTACCAACACTCTGTCTCATGGATTAAGGGTCGTCGAGTCCATACGATGGCAAACGGACAGGTGACTCGAATAGAAAAGGTCCCCTGTGGCTTACCTTCCCTCATGCCGTCGTAACCTCTATTCTCTCATATCTTTTTTTTGCCTTGCTTCTCTCTCTTCTTCCAACCGCCCGCCTCTCTCGCGAGCTCGCTTTTGTTCGGTTTTGCAACACCACCCTCTCCCCACCGGCTTTGCCCCATCTGTCGTTGGGATCGCCGCTTTGCAAAAACGCCACGATTGTTCGCCCACATCAGCTCGGTACACTCCGTAATTGCCTGTTGCTTTGAGAGCCCCAAACTTTGCACTTTGCTCCTATTATTTCAATTCTACGACGTATTGTCTTCTGTGTTTCTTATTCCAGACCCCCGTGTCTTGGTTTCCATTTACTTGCTCTAGTGCGTGCTATTTACGCTCCGCTTGATAGCGATGCATCTTCCCGCCTAGCTTGTTGCCCACTTACACACGACACACATGCGTGAAAGAAACTCATTAGATCATGTATCCTTTTAGTATTGGGAGCAGCGATCCTCCGAGACTTGAAAGGATGCCATACCCGTCCTTTCCCTATATGCCCCGCAAGCCGAAGCCTTTCGCTCCTTATTCATGAACCCATGATCTCCTGTTTTCTCCTCTACACTATCTCTTTATCAAGGCTTTCTTTATTTTTGTTGTTATCGGTGTTCTCGTCACTCGTCTCCCCTCCGTTTTGTGTCTCGTGTTCCTATTCGCGAGGCGCCTGTGGCCACCCACCCTCTAGAGCTGGATTTGGACTCGAACGCATCCTGCGTTCACCCCTTGCTTTGCACCCTGTGCACGCTTCAGTTTTGTTTTGGTTTGATATTGTTCTTTTCTTTACGCTTCCATTTTCCACCCACGCTCCCCCCACCACCTTCACTCTCGACACATGTCAAACACTGATATATATTTACAGTTTGATGGCGGAGGTGATATTCCTCTGGTTGTCGAAAGAGGTGTCGAAGGAGATGTGGGAGAGTGGGCGAACTGCTGCTGTTGATGTTGTAAATTAGTGGCATGATGTCTTGCAATATGTCTTGCAATTTTTTCTGGACCCAAGTGAGCGCGCCCTGGTGAGGCCGAAAAAGAAACATATGTATGGCTGGTTGGAAAGACAAAAATAATCGAGAAAAAGGGCGGACCTGAAGTCTAAATGCCCCGGAGTGCATTCCTCTCGTCTTTGCTAACAATGCCATCTCTCAGCTTTCCCCTCCACCTTCTCCCCCTGCAAAGTACATGCACTGGCCAAACTCAACGTTTGCTAGCGTGGAAGCTCTTTGCACGTATCGAGCAAGACACGAGTACATCTTTCCTTGTTTTGGAAGGGCGCATCCAAGCCCTTTCTTTGACAGCCGCCCTTCCCCATCGCAAGTGCGTTGTGGTCAGCCAAATGATGAGCAATCCAAAGAGGAGAGTGCTCTTTTTGATGGCATATGCGGGGGTAGAATGGAGGAGAAAGGGGGTTGCCGGGAGGAAAGAGTTTTGGATCGCGAGAAGGACGGCGTTTCGATGTTTGAACGACATGAAAGGTGCGGATAAAGGACGGCAGACGAGCAGGGTTGCACTTCCAGCTGGGTGGGTATGCATCTTTTACTTTCTTCGACCCCCCGGCTCTGCTTGCTCGCAATGGGCCTCTTATTGGATGTTCGTGTCGTTCGCTTGACCGTTGCTTTCTTTTTCCTACTCCGTGTCTTCGTCCTTTTCTGTTTCTACGTACGCCATACGTTAGCCGTAATTCCTTGCCTTAAACATTTACCAAACCCCTCTTCTTTCCTTCTCTCTCCTTCTATCCCGTTCTTGCCTTCTTTTTTGTCTCTTGTTCAGTGCATCTGGGTGGCTGCTTACCTGGATACTATTCCGCTTGCTTCTTCCACTTATATATATTTTGAAAAAAAATCTGCCCCGTCTTGTTTACTCCTAGAAACATAGTTCGTGCATTCGCAGTGCACTACGACGTGTCATCCTGCCATCACCGAGCCTCGAAGTCGAAGAGGAAGTAGTCGGGCGGCTGGTGCCCGTATCGAGTGTCGGATCGTTCACACGACTGGCGGTAGTCAGTCATTCATCCCTCCCATTTTCACACCAACAGAAAGCGACTTGCTCCTCATTGGCGAGCGGAGCTGCAGGAGCTTTATTGAGACTGTAGAAACGCCGTGTGTGGGTGGTGGGAGGAAGAGATACTCCGAGGTTCGAGATCTTGGTCAGTTTCGACGTTGTTTCTGCACTGTTTTTTGGGTTTGTCTCCTCCTGCTGTTCGTCACTCCAATTTTTTGACATCGAAAGTCGTTCCTTCCCCCGTTGCTGCAGATAGAGCAATACGCCATTTCCTACACATTTTCAAACATAGCGAGGGCGGCGGCCTTGTCATCGGAGGCGTGCAGCATCCGCTCTTGTTCTCAGCCTGTTACAGCCATTGCGTGTGCTTTTGTTGCTGCAGTACTTTATATCTCCTGCAAGCTCTACATCCAGGCCTATTATTTTCTCATTTCTCCCTTCTTTTGGGCCGAGTTCCATTTCTCTTCTTTTGCTTGTACACTCTCGTCCGCTCCTTCCCTTTCGCGCTCTGTCCCATCATCGCTCTTTCCTATTTTCTCCTCCTTGCAATTGTTGTTTGTCACCCCCCCCCCCTCGCTCTTTTATTCTCCTCATTCTCTCCTCTTCCTCAATTTATTCCTGTATACCACTACCGTCACTTCTCGCGCAGCAGGCCCTATCTTGTCACATCACGTCTCTCATTGTCATTTTGCTGGCAAACGTACCACCTACGAGCCTCGCAGGGCCTTGTAGCTCTCTCCAACAATATACAACGGCTGGTACGCCCACCATTGCTGGAATACCTTCTTCAAACAACACACCTGGCACTTCTGGCTCGCCCAGGGGGCCTGCCACGCCTGGCACCGCTGCCATGGATCCTCGGGACGCTGCTTTCTCCAGTGGAGACGACGATGGAATCGTAATTACTTTGATCGACTCTCGCCATTTCCCAATTCTAGCAGAAGTTGCCTCGAGAAATATTGTCATGGTCAAGGATCTTTCTGTGGCCTCTGGCCTTCTCATACTTCCCCCCGTGCAGGACACGCTCGACGCATTTCCTCACGCGACTCTTGTCAATCTCTGCTACGAGGTATGTCTGCCGGCTCCTGGCGTATTGTTCTTTCTATATATCTTTTGTCTCTTTTATGGAAGACTGACCGTTTATATTCCTCCTCACCAGCGACGTGTCGGCGTGGTAACCTCCCGTATGGCTAGAGAGATGCGACACCTTTCTAACTACACCGGGCCATCATCTACCGAGGCCGCCTTTGAGCGCTTCTTGGTCACACCTCACATGCTGGACGTCGCTGACGTAGCCCTGAGGGCCGTGCAAGAACTGGGCGGCAACCCCGACTTAAATGACAAGAGCGTTGTTGGCGTTCAGGTACTCATGATGTCGCTGGTCCGCCGCTGGGCGTGTCATATGGAGGTCGTCGGTCAGCCCGACGAGGCAAAAGTAGGCTCTCATTTATCGTTGATGACGAGGCTGAGAACCGTTATGTGAGTAACAGCCTCTAAATATTTGAATTGATTTTCCATTCTGCTTTATTTCCCCCTTCCACCCTTTCTTTTTTGTAACATTCAGCTGACAACCACCCTTCTTCTAGCTGGAACCACCCTCCTGTCCAGAATCCCGAAGTCGCGGGTCACCCTACCGTCTACAAAGACCAAATATGCTACAATACACCTGGCGTACAGGGCCTCGCTCTCGGGCGTCAGCTTGGGAAGAGCGTGCGTCTATCTATCACAGGCATATCTTTGGTCGGCTTTGAGAGCCGGATCGCCCTCTACGCCACGAACTGCAGGGCGGCGGGCAGCAGAGTGCTCCGAGACCGTGAAAAGAGCAATGCCTATCAGATCTCCAAGGGGATGCACTATCTCGCCTCTTCCGTTATGGGGCTGGCCAACCTGCAGTTCGTAGTGCACACATCCGGGGCTGCTGAGCACATGGCTGCACAGCAATGTCCTCGCCCAACGTCGGATGACATGGCCGCTCTAAAAAGGCTAATGCTAGCCGCAAATCAGCTCGAGTCGCTCGCTATTGTCGGCGACCCCAGCGCCCACTCAGACGGTTTCGCCGGTGGCAATATACCAGGGGGCATGCACGACTCCGCCATGGAGGATCGTCCCTCCGGCCGGGACTTCTATCTGCCGCCCTTCCGTTTCTCACCCGGCGAGCGCCTACCACCCCTTCGCCGTCTGCATCTCTGGCGGTATGACTGGCGCTGCCACTCAGCCGACGATGTTGCAGTGCACTGGGACCTCAGACAGCTCCGGTCGCTCGTGTTTGATGGAGCACCGCTTCGGTGGTTCCTGGGTACATTAGTTATGGACCAAATGCGCAACCTCAGCGTTCTGCGGATTGAGGACGCTGAATGGGGCTTACAGCCCGGCGAGGCACGCCAAGCAGCGCTGATGCTGTCCTTGATGCTAAGCCATCATATCGAGAGGCTGGAGTGGTTGGAGCTCATCGGCGTCTATACCGACAACCTGCCTGTTGCGGCGATCCGCCGCCATCTGTTTTCTCTTGAGCGGTTGGTATTACGGCACCCCTACGGGCTCCGTTCAGGCGTCGATGCAGTCACGCCGTCAGCTGCGCCGATATTGCTCATGGCACTACTACAACAAGGCGAAGATTTGCCTGGTGCAGACATGGGATCCGCTACCAATGGCGGCCTAGGTGGCGTTGTAGGTTCACACGAAGACACAGAGAGTTTCGAAGATGGTGTCGTCCTCGAAGCATCCACGGAAATCAATGTCGCGCCTCCTCCCACCTGCGAGGATGCGGATGTGAACAGTGATGAAGAAGAGGAAAGAGATGTCAACTCCGAATTTGACACCCCCGGTACACCTAGCGATGTTACTGCGATCACTCCTCCTCCTTCCGAAAGTGATGAGCGTCAATCGCAGCAGCGCGAGCAGCATGCACAACAGCAACCGTCCGAAAACCACAACCAACCACATGTTCAAGAAGAGGCCATTGATGGCCGCCTAGCACCTGTGCTGTCGCGGCTCGTCAGTGTCGAGCTCGATATGGATGAGCGCCACATGGAGCAGGACGACGAGCCCGACGTACTGACGCGGCTGGCCCGCCTCCCGATGCTGCGCAATGTATCACTGGCAGTGCCCTCCGTCTTGAGAAACTTGTACTGTGTACCCAAGTACGATGTGGACCTCCACAACGCGTTGCAGCGCCTGCTGTTCGTCCTCAGCCAGCGCCAGCAGCGGATGTTTGAGCAGCAAAATGCTGCGCGTGGCAATGGCCGCGGACGTGTCGGCCCTTCCGTCCTATCTCTAGAACAAGTCACCTTCTTCATTGATGGCTTTAGGCCCCTTCGCAGCCAAGAACCAAGGTGGGATGAAGACTGGCATGACGCTCGCCCGGGTGAGGTCGTAGAAGGCAATATCTGGGAAGCATTGCGAGAGCCACATACTTCTGAAGCGGAGACCTTACACGCTTTAATGGCAAGTTTGGTTACACACCTAGCTCACAATACAGCCTCGGACCAAGCAACTCAAAGCCACGAAGCTTCTACAGCGGCCGCCACCGTGCGAGCCCCAACTACCATGCCCACCTTGGCTGTACACCCACTGCCGGAGGGGTCGCAATGGCTACCTTTTCGGACATCGGCGGAACCCATGACGATGAGCTCGATCATCAGCCAGGGCCCAACCGCCCAGGGACTGTCGTTTCTCCAGCCACACGAAGCAAATGAGGTGGATGCCACACCAGGCATTGCTCAGGCACTCTTCTTGCGCAGCCAGGACCTTCGCCCTCAACGATGTATCATCGCTGAGATGGCCACTCCAACAGAAGACCTTACTACGTCTTTTACTTCCAATCGGCGTCGTCAAGCGTCATCGGACACCCCAGCAGCTCCTGACAGAGAGGTAGACGTCAGCGACGATGAAGATGGTAGAAGCCGCAGTCGGTCTCGTGCTCAGCAACATAACTCACACGACAGCAGCAGACTGCTCAAGTACCACCTGTACGAAGAGTTTGCCTGCTATGCGGATGAGCAAAGCCCGGATCTGACCTACTACCAGAGACGCGACCTGCGTGAGAACAACCTCCGTCCCCGCCAGCGGATGCGGCTTCCCTTCGTGGTTCACTTTGAGCTGCCAGCCAACCTTCCGACCCCTCGCTGGGATGTGCTCGGTGTCCCTCTTTATATGTGAACGAGGTATGGCGGCGTGTAGTCTAGTGCACGATACCCTCTGACATCATTTATTCTTTCTTCCCCCCACTCACTTGACAATCTTTCACAGTGATTTCTTGGGGTATATTTTATTGTCTTGCCTCATTTATTGGGACCCATTGTCATTTTCATTATTAATTTGCTTTTCCTTTTCCTTTGGTTTGAATTGCATGGAGGCGGTCATTACTGCATTTACGGAACAAACACAGCAATAAAAACGATAAAAACGTGTGGGCTTGTAAGGACAAAGGAATTTGGAATACGAGGGACGGTAATTATTGAGGACTCTGGAATCGGAAAGGTATATAAGGAAACGGACACGGAATATCTACGAAGGATAGGGTAATGTAGAGGATACAAGTGGAACATGGCGGGCATTCGCTTTGCTACGTATGGGAAACGACGAAACAGATGGGCCAACGATACCCTTCAAATTCTACCACAGGAGTGGTATTTTCGATTAGTACAGCAAATGCAAACGTCAACATTCAACGCACTCTTATTTTTCACTTACGCTGCTTTCTTGATATATTTGATCAGATTTAATATTTGGTATTGGTATCTGCTCGCGTCTCCTCCTTCGAGGCTTCCTCAGCAAGTCATTGTCTTTCTGGAAGGCACTATTGCTGGAGCCCCATGCTTCTCATCATACCACAAAAAGCCTCGCTCTTCGTCCATCCTGGTATTAAGTTTATACTTCCGTCCGTGTGTATGCGTGTAGAGGAACAGAAGAAGAAAAGTGAAAACAACAGAAGACGCAGACAATGCAGAAATGGGAAAGGAAGAAGAACCAGATGAATAAAAAACAACACGCACGACAGGTCTATCCATCTCCGAAAAAAAAGGAGAAAGAAAAAACAGAATTCATATCCTTAGGCATTATAAAAACGAACTTCGCTAGGCAATTGTGTGAAAAAGAAACAGCACAACAAAAGACGGAGAAAAAAAAAAGAAAGGCTGTTGGTACACGCGGGGCTGGTTGCCTCCGCAACAAGAGGTCTGTCTATTTACGAGACGTGTCCGCCCATGCCGCTGACCATGGCAGCCATGGAGGACGACAGTTTCGACGGCCGGTTGGGCCCGTTGTAGCTTAGACTCGGGCTCGGTGACGGGCGGTCATTGCTGTTCTCGATGCCGAGGTCAGCGTTGATGGCCGGGCTGGCGAGGGGACTCGAGACGGGTGAGCCGTTGTGGTTGACGCTGATCTTGGTGGGCAGGCCCTCGCCAGCGGTGGTGGCTGTGAGGGACGACTGCCGGCTCAGCTCGGCGCTCGGCCGTGCGCTGCCACTGCCATTGGCGTGGTAAGAGTGGGATGGGGAGCTGATGGAGTTGTGTGCGCTGCTTCCGCCGCCGGCCACGCGCGAGTGCCGTGCGGAGCCGACGCCGTTGGGGATAGCGCTGCTGCCGCTCCCACTGACACCGTTGGCGGGGAGCACACCGCCACCGATGCGGGCCCAGAACATGTGCTCCCGCAGACGCACGCACTCCTCCCAGGCGGTCTGCTCGGCCTCTTCGTCGCTGGCGCGCCAGTGGCCCTCCTTGATCATGCGCAGGAACACGAGGAAGCCGCAGACAGAGCGCACACGGCTCAGGCAGTAGTTGCACAGCGGATAGGGTGTCGACTTGTCGCTCTCGGTCAGGCGGAAGCGGTGGTGGCGCAAGAAACTGTCCTGGCGGCGGCTCTCGCCGCACATGGAGCAGGGCTGCTGGACGAGGAGGGCGGTGCCGGTCATGTTGGGCACGGGTTCGGCAACCAGCGTGCCCTCGAGGACGGCGGACATGATGTTGCGGCGGACGAGCCAGGAGATGCCCGGCGCGGTGTCTAGGCGCAGGGTCGGCTCAATGTCCTCGACGACCACGCGCTTGTAAAACTTGGTCTCCTTGAGCTCCTTGGTGTGGTTCTGTGGCGAGTTCGCGTTGGACGACACGGACAGGCCGGAGGTCACGGTGGCAAAGGCGTTGACGGCCGACATGGAGACGACGGACGACTGGACGTTGGTCGAGGAGGTCGCGGTTGTCGTGTTCCAGGTGGAGTTGTTCATGGGCGGTGTCTTGGGGAGCGACGTGGACGACGGTGACCGGACGTGGGCCTGGGGCGAGTTTTGTAGGTGAAGCATGAGCTGGATTTGGGCGGTGCGGATGAGGTCAACAAACTCGTGGAAGGCGTTCGTATCGTAGCGGAGGACGGGCCGAAGCAGGTGCGTGAAACTCATCGGCTGGGACGGGGAGAGAGGGAGCGAATCGGGCGTCTGTGCAGCCGGTGCTGATGATGTTGGCGGTACGACTGTAGGTGAAAGGACGACAGTTGTGGCCACGGTTGTAGCCACAGTGGTCGCGACGGAGACCGGGGCCGACGAGTCTTCGTCCATCTTGACGTCTACGTTGTCGGCTGTTTCCGCATCGGCGAAGCCATCCGCCTGCTTCTCAGACACGGACCGCGCATCGGCGTCCTTAAAATCGAACTGGCCAAAACCGGGCGATGTAGGCGTGGTGAGGGCCGTCGTATGGTCGTCGCCACCGGCCGCCTCGTTCTGGATCATCTCTTCCATGACCTGTTTGAGCTGGGTGAGCTGCTCCTGTTGTGACTTGAGAAGGCCCTCGGTGTCGGCTAGCTGGCCCTTGAGGTTATCGTAGCGACGGTTCGCGGCCAGCTGCTCGGCGCGGGCCTCTTCCTTGGCGGCGGCCACCATGATGTTGGCCTGCTCAAAGAGCTCGGCCGTCAAGGTCTCCAGCTCGAGCTCAATCTTGGACTTGTCGCTCTCGGCCTCGAGACGCAGGCGCTTCTCGTCCCGCGACTTGGCCAGGATCAGTGCCTTTTCCTCCTCCACAGCCGACTTGCGCACCCACAAGCCGCCGGCGAGAAACTCCTTCTGGCGCGCCGAGAGCTCTTCAAGCTTGCGCACCTGCTCGCGGGACTCTTCGAGCTCCATACGCGTCCGAGACAAGGTGTCGTCGAGGGTGCTCTGGTGGTTGATGGCGTCGATGAGCTTTGTGCTCAGGGCGGTGATCTCATCCTGTGGGTCGGTGTCCTTGCCGCCCGAGGCCAGATTCAGGGCGCGCAGACGGGGGTCGGGGATGGTGCTGATGTCCTGGTCCTCAATGGAGCTAGACGATAGCGAGGAGGGCAGGCGTCGTATTGGTGTGGACAGTGTCGTGGCGGCATCGTCGGCGTCTGCGGCAGCAGCCAATTCTGTTGTTGAGTTCGCTTTACGTAAGGATGGAATGTCTCCTTTGATCGAGGGTGTCGCGGGATCATAGGAATGGAAATGTGTGTGGTTGCCCGGACGGGTAGGAAGAGAGACGTCTTTCGCATCGTCTTTTGCGTCTTCTTTTGTCTCGTTTTCGGATGGCAAATCGGAGGCTGTCTCGTCTGTTTTTGGCGATGGTTCGGCAGGTT